>WAAE01016370.1:38310-130334 GCA_013400495.1 Nicator chloris | reverse complement strand
TTTATTTATTTATTTATTTAGTCACACTGTTATTTAAACAAAACTAATTTCTCTACTTTCACAAAAACTTTTCTCTTTTTTTGGAACTCCAGTTTTCTCTGAAGGTGTTTGTTTTGTCTGGGTTTTTTTCAGCAATGTCAAGTTACCTCTTTATTATTAAATATGAACTTCCTGAAGTCATCAGAGCATTTATGAAACTTGAGGAGGATTCCGGGTAGGTGCCTTTTCCCAGCCTGAACCTGAGATTAAAAAATTTTCACTTTGATGTCAATAATAATTGTTTTTATTTTTATTCTTTCTCTTTAGAGAATGGTACCTTAATGGGAACTACCTCGTCATACTTGTAACAGTTGTGATTATTCTTCCCCTCTCCCTTCTAAAAAGCTTAGGTAAGCCTAATGACCTGTTTAAGCTCATTTCTTAGTCCTGTTAGGATTGTGACTTTATATGTAACTGAACTGTTCTGTTCTGTTTTGTTTTGTTTTTCTTGTTGCACAGGTTATCTTGGTTATACGAGTGGGTTTTCGCTGACCTGTATGGTTTTCTTCGTCAGTGTGGTAGGTGACTGTTTGGGTATTGTCTCCAGCCAAATACACATTCTGTAAACCTTAAACACTTTTATGCTTCATACCATGACAATTTAATGTGGATGTTCGAATAGCCCCTGCAAGTGAGTCAAATCAACAACCTATTGCTGAATGAAGTCAGAATAAAAAAATCAGTTTAAAAACCACTTGAGAATAAAAAATAAAGCAGGAAAACAGCGGAGGCAGAGTTACAACAAATATTTGCAGAAGAAGCAGAATTGGCAGCACTTGGTTTCTTGCTTCCTCTCTTTCTCAGTGTCTGTTTATACTTCTGTTGGAATAGCACAGATGTGTAATCTCCTATAGTGGCACTTTCTGATAACATTGTCTACTTTTTTTTGTAGGTGATCTTCAAAAAATCCCAAATACCATGTCCTCTTCCCATCATGAACCATGGGGTGGAAAACTGGACCACCACCAATAGCACAATGCCAATGCACCTGGTCATGTTATCAAATGAGTCACTCAGTTCTGGTGTGAACTTCATGATGGATAACACAGCTGGGCACTTCCCAAGCCTTGAGGAGCCAAAAGATACCTCCCCAAAAAGCGGTGTAGAATATGAAGCACACAGCGACAACAGTGACAAGTGCCAGCCAAAATACTTTGTGTTCAACTCACGGGTAAGGGAGATTTCGTAGAATTTGTCTTCCACCACTTGTACCACAGCTAAACTGCTGCCTGCCAAAAGTCAGAGGTACAGCCGTGACCATTCTTACTAATGGGAGCTTTATTTTACAGACTGCCTATGCAATACCCATCCTGGCATTTGCATTCGTATGCCACCCTGAGGTGCTACCAATATACAGTGAACTCAAAGAGTAAGGTTCTTAAATTTTGTCTGATACTTCCAGTTAAAGGTAGATAGAGATCACTTTCTACATGTTGTCCCTTGATTGCTGGTATGTAAACAACCACATGATAATGATTTATTGCTTTCCATAGTAAGCAGATTTTGACTTTGCTTTGATCTTATAGTCAGATATTGGTGATAGAGAACCACTGCACTGATCTATAGTACTTAGTAAAGAAGGAATCTGGACAGTCGTTCAAATGATCTGAAGTAAACTGGGGAACTTGGTTGCACTGAAACAGATAATTCTGGTTTCTAATAATACCTAAATATGTTCTGTGTCTGTGTCAGTTGCTGCTTACTGTGAAAGTTTCTTAGGATGCCATTGGTTTAGGTATCTTAGATAGGCTCTTCACTCCACCTGTTTTGCTTAAAAAATATCAAAATCAAAAATCAAATACACTAGCTTAAAACAGCACAGAGTTGATAGTTGGGAAGGGCTAACAAAAGGCATTTTTTGAGCAGCAAAAATTGCATTACAGGAGGGTATGTTGCAAAACTCGAGGCTAAGAACCATTATCTCCTATTTCAGTAGGTTTAAACTCAAAAGCAATAAAAATACTCATATTACTTGGGAAAATGCTTGCAGGTCCTATAAGATGAAGAATTTCTTTAACCAAAGGATTTATGAAGAAAGGATGTGATCTGCAAGGGGTTCTTGAACCTGCAGAACAGCCCTATGTAGATATAAGGGTATGTTCATATAAAGATGGCTGAAAAACCCTGTCTATTATTGTTAACAGACTTGTAATTTTAGTCCCTCCATTTTTTTAATCTGAAATATACCATTTGAGATTGACATTTAATAAATAATGATATACAAAATAATGTCGCACATTTTTATGTTGCCACAGACAAAGCACTAGAAATGCAGTTTCAACACATTTTATATATCTGCGCTGCTCTACACAGAGTTGTAAAGCATCAAGAGCTCTATGTAACCAATATAGTTGCTATGAACTTACTATCCAGTGAAGGTATGTCAGAGAGCTAAGACACTTCAGAGCACTTCTTGTACAAATAGAGGCTTTATAGGAGTGTTATTCTCTTTCTTTTGTACTTCAGTCGCTCCCGAAAGCGGATGCAGAACGTGTCAAATATCTCCATCACTGGCATGCTTACCATGTATCTTCTGGCTGCCCTCTTTGGATACCTTACCTTCTACGGTAGGTCAAAACGCTGTTCTCTGCAGAATTTCCCCTTCCTTTTTATTGCAGGCGAGCTGGTTCTATCGCAAAAACTCAAGTATTAATGCATTTTCTGGGAGCCTGAATCCAAGTTTAAGCAACATTCAATTGCAATAATACCCTGTGTGTAACCTTCTGAATGAACTGTGGGACTTATCCAACTGTCAGGCCACAAGTTCCTCACCTGTGAGAGACTCAGAGGCACCTACTGGGGGGACTGCTTTTGTTTCACTTGACTTTGTGAACTCAGACAAGAAGCTGCTGTAAACTTGACTCTTGGCAAAGGCCAAGAGGACTAAAAATACTCTAGTGCTCAACAGTTTTACATGACACTATTAAGTGCCATCCAATCTGTCTCTGACGCCACTAGTTCATGCTGAAAAACAGGTGCAAATCATTCTAGTGTAAAAAAAATCTGGATGAGCTAGACTAACTGATAGGCAAACAGAGTAGTCCCTCTATTAACACACCATTTTGTGCAAACGCCACCTCTTTTTACCTTGTTAGCTCCTCCATACAGCAGAGAAGTGAATGATACAGCACAATCTGCTCCCTATCACTGGGGCAAGAGGGCTCTGTGTGAGAGCTAGGACATCTGGGTGGAGGTCAAAAGGAGCTGTTACCAGTTCAGTAAGTTGCTTCATATCACAGAAATTATTTTTACTTCAGGTTCTACATCCACTTAATGACTTTGAGAAAGTCATCTCAAAGATACTAGAGTACAAAGCATCACCTCAGAGCTGTATTACCCTCATCATCTCTGAATGATGGACTTGTATCAGTCACAGTGGGAAAATTCCTCTTTCATGTCTAGCCCAGAACTTGTATCCAATGACAGCAGCTGGGCTAAAGTTAATCTTATCTGGCTGCAGTATAAAGATCCTTTTAAATGTGCAAGACAGTGCTCAAGCGATTTAACTCTTTTCTGTTTCCTTTTCATAGGAGAAGTTGAAGATGAGCTACTTCATACATACACTAAAGTGTACACCTTCGACACCCTTTTGCTGTCAGTTCGCCTGGCAGTGCTGGTGGCTGTAACCCTGACCGTGCCCCTTGTCCTTTTCCCTGTAAGTAACATAGCTGAAATCAGGGCTAGCCCCTATACAGTGACTGAACGTCATCAGCACAGACAGATTTTAACACTGAAGTAAAGTAAGCCCAAGCTTTTTGTTTAGAGGGGTCTGTTTTTTCCTATGCAGTTTGACCAGAGCATGGACCTTAAGCAGTTAGGGTTGCAAAATTTGAAAGACTGAAATAAATTGCTCTTTATAAATAAATCAGGAATGACTTCTCTGTCTCTCTCTGGCTCTTTCTGTACTATATTTATCAGAGCAGTGCTAAGTACCAAAGTCTTGGAGATATACTGAAACCACTTATGAGATTTCCTAATACAGACACAGGCACCTACTATAGCATCCAAACTTAGGACAGACACATGAAGCTCAGGCGTGCAGGACTCCTACACTGGGCTACCAAAGCACAGAGTGATCACCTTACAGGTTTGAGTCTATGGACAGGTGAGGAAACTAAATGCCAGAAAAAAGAGGCATAGAAGAGCTGCATAGTCAGTTGTCTGAGCAAAGTTTGGAGCTTTTGTGTGCTCTTCACTGGGAAAAACACAATAACCACAGTAGCAGGGACAGAAAGGCACAGCTAAACAAGGGGGAGACCAACTTTTCCCAGGGATCAGTCTCCCCCAGTGAGCAGAACTCCAGGCTCCTGAATGTATAAGACTGTGCCTCATGGCTTCCCTGAGCTGCCATGCAGCAGAGGAGAAAATAGCTGATCCTCATAATTTGGTTTGGGGAGGCTGGTGTGTCATTAGTACAGCACGTACAAGCCTAGCATCATGCTGCTGGAGGGCTCCCCACAAGCTGCCTCACACCAGAGTGTTCCCATCTGAGTAACCCGGGGGTCCTGTTGCTCTGTTGTCCTGGATGCAACACACACTCTGTGTAGGTACTGTTTCCAGGCTTGCTGACAAATGCTTAAGAGCAGTGATCACTGTTCAATGTTGTCTACTAAATAAATAATAAAAAAAGTCAGGTATAAAGCACCCAGTGTGGTCAGTCCTTCTAGCTTGGAGAGCTCCTGTGCCCTGCCTTAAACATCATGTTCAAACCAGTGGCTAAATGTTTAAATTAGTCTTAACAAATTGGTTGGCCTTCATGGGAAAACAAGCTAAGGGCATTGCAAAAGCCTGTCAGGTGTAGCATTTTGTATTTTTTAGATTTTTGTATAATCATTTTGATATTTGAATAGTTAGCAGTTACATACCACAGTACTGATTGTTCAATTAAAAGGACTCCTGAGATAATATCATTTGCTTGTAAACCAGAATATCAAAGAGCTTTACACATTCTATCAGGACAACTAGCCCAGCAGATCTTATTACTTCAAATGAGAAGTATAATCAGATCAACTATCTTTTTTAATGAATCATCCCATCTGTATTTTCTTAAAGTAGTCAGAGTCTTTTACTTAAAAAAAAAAACTTGCATTGCCAAAAAAAAATTAAATCTAGATCTATATACCATTAGTCACTGTAAAACTTCATTTTCTTAGCTTCTTTTTAAGGACTGTGTCACAAAAGAAATAATGCACAATATGCTGACAGTAAGTTCACAGAAATGGAGGCAGAAGGTTTTTTCTGTGATAAATCTGTTTTACACCAACTCAAAAACCGGACAAAATATTTTCAATATGCCTCCCTCTTCTTAATATTGGTTTAGATCAACCTGAAAAACATGAAATACAAAACTCATGGTGTCTTTTCAAGTGATGTTCTACGCTGCAAGGACCCTATATAACTCACCCAGAAGCAGTTTTATGTTGTTTTAAAACAACCAAACAGAAGTGCATTTGGAGTTTTTTGAATGTAAAAATATTTTTGTTCAATTTCTAAATATCAACTTTTAAGTTAATTGTGATACTTGAGAATAACATTATCTCCAGTCACCAAATGGATTTGCTTTGGACCTTTTTTCTACTTACCATCTTTTATTTTGTAAAAGCAAAAAAAAAAAAAATATTCATAATGTGTGAAAAAGTCAGTGAAACAAAAAAGGATTCTCTGCAATAGGTTTTAGGATTTTAATTTCCAAGTGGCATTGAAAAACATGCTTTTCTTTTCAGATATGTATATATATGTTTAATGATTAAGTAAAACAACAGCTTCCTCTATCTCTCAGAAAAGTAAATGACAGAATTCTTATGGGATTTTAGTCAGGTTCAGGAATACTGCAATTCATATTTCACATACGCTCTTTTTTTCGCCTGCTGATTAGTATTTATGGTGGGGGGTTCTTTGAGGATTTTTTTTTGCCGGTATTAACATCTTTCAGTTGAACAGATTTCATGTCCCTTATTTTACACCCTATTTACTTAACTTTCTCCTACCCTGCAAATATTTGAATTTCTGCATTAAATTGTGAACCCAGTTCTCAAAAACCTACATCAGAGTGAGATTACATTATGGGAATCAAAGACTGAAAACATTTTTTCAGTCAGAATTTCTCACAGTAGAAGTAACTAATATAGATAATTTTTTTAAGTGAAAGCAAAAACAAATTAACTGTTGTTTTACTTTCCCTGCTGTTTTCCATCTTGCAGATCCGTTCATCTATCAGTGCATTGCTGTTTCCCAAAAGGCCATTCAGCTGGATAAGACATTTCCTGATTGCAGCAGTAATTTTGGCTTTTAATAATCTGCTTGTAATTTTTGTCCCAACTATTAAAGACATTTTTGGATTTATCGGTAGGTTTCATAAATACTTTTTATTGACTCTGTTATCCCCTCTATAACATATTTATATGCATGGACTGAAGGTCAATCTCTTTTTGGGTCTTACAGCAGAGTAATAGAAACACAAATTGAAGTTAAAGGGGATGTAAGAATTCCCAAACAGTTAACAGACAAAACTACAGGCTACTCAACTTTGTTGCTACTTTGCATGAGGCACAAGAAATCCAATAATCTCAATATAAAAACTGGTAAGGAATTCCCATTTTGACCAAAAGGGAATTTAATATATGTGGAGGAGAGAAATCACCTTTGGTTTTCAAGCACCTATAGAATGAAAAACTGTATCGGCTCCCAAACTGTTGTGCTAGTAAAAGAAAAGTGACACATTTCTTTCGACATTAACAGTCCTCTCCCTACTATTTTCTTTTGGTCAGTTTTGACCTCTGACCAAAGAGGTCCATGAAGAGCCTCCATGCTCTGAAGTGCTTGAGGAGTCAGGGATGTAGATGCCCTTGAGAAAGGTACCTCCATGGGATTTCTGCAGCTGGTTTGGTCCTCCCTGCCTTTCATACCTAGGTCTTCATGATAGACCCTGCTCAGCGGGGAGGAGTAGGCACTTCTTAGGCACAGATCACCCACTCTCTTTTCGATACCTGCTTTCCAGGGTGATTCTGCCCTGGGAATGTCTATTTGTCCTTACTTCACCAGCTGACATGCAGACATCTCCACCACAGGCAGCCACACCACTTTGAAAAAACCCTCCCTGTAGGAAGTGTCTCTTTGGGCCCCAAGCACCCAAATACGTGTTTGGGCATCTACAGGTCTCCATGAATGTTGTCTTCAGAGAGAGCCCTTTGTACGGTTGGGCTCAGAATGGCAGCTGCCCCCCAACAGGCTCTCTTTTTCAGGTGCACCACTCTGCTTCTCTGTCAGGTGGTGCAGCTCTCAGCTCTTCTCTCTCTTCCAGGAGCCTCTTCTGCTACAATGTTGATTTTCATCCTCCCTGGTGCCTTCTACCTGCGTATTGTTAAGAAGGAACCCCTGAGGTCTCCCCAGAAGATTGGGGTAAGAGAACTGTGGGCAATTGCAAAAGGAAGCGTGAGAGGGTGTGTGATTTCCACTTTTCATTAACACTCAGACGTTTGACTCGCAACTTCTGGCACTTGTTCCTAAATGGTAGTGTCTCATTCAAAATGCAGGTTGGACAGTGGGATTCACCTGAGGTTTCTCAAGACAATGTCTTTAGTGCCTTATTCTCCTGACACTCACCTAAGTGCTTAGGATAAAGTGTGTCTTAACCCACTAGAAAAAGGGACTGACTTAATCCAATTAAACTCCAGTTAACACCTGCATTTGCATAAATAGCACTAAGACAGTCTATAAGAAGTGGTTGGTTCATGCTAGAAGACCAGCTGTGGATTAACAGGAAGATTTGAGGTCAAGGTTAAGAAGGAAGTTGTACTGCAGAGACAACTAAGTAATAGTGAGTTCTCCTCTGAGACAGATCCACACACCTATAGGATACATATATGAAGGTCTATCATTTATGCACAGCATGTGTCTATATGTCGTGCTGGACTGCCACTGCAATACCCTTCATCCTGAACATTGGTAACTGTCTGCACATTTAACTATCACTGAGGAAATGTTCTTTGAAAATGTAATTAGAAGAGTTATTGATGAAATATATATGTTGGCACATAATGTAAACAGATGGGCAAATATACATCTATATATATACGTTCACAAAAGTCATGTGAGTTCAACTGATAAGTACTTCAAGTATAAAAGAAATTATTATGATGATTTCTACAATGTCTTTTGTATCTGTTATTGTAGAGAGACTGTGAATATTTTTTCATGTGTCTTTCTTCACTCTTCATGTTGCTGTGTGTTAGGCACATCTAGAATTTCACACCCTGCACTGAGATCACATACAATATTCATCTTTGTTTCACAAGACAAAGTATTGATAAGTGTGGACAGATTATGGTAAACTAATGCTCCACTAAAGCAAAGGGTGACTACAAGTGTCTGAATCACTTGAATATATACAGAAATACTGTCAGATAAGAGATACGGGTTTACCTGTTTGTCTAATAAGGATTAAGAAGATTAACTCTGAAGTTGTTCTCAATGTCAGAGACTATGACCACTGACTGAAAACTTGTAATTTTTTAAAGATTAAAAAACCAGAGTTGTTTCTTTGTTAGATATTTTATTATTGTTCACAGTACCAAAGTGGGTTGTTTTCAAATCTAGCTGTGTAAAGTCCATCTCTCTTGGTCTGAAATTCACACAGGACTGACTTTGATTCGTGTACCCCTGTACAACATTACTTGGGCTTTAGTCACACAGAATAAGTCAAATTTAGGCCAAGGGTATTCCCCTAATGCAGATCCAATGGGATCTGTGAGTTACTGCCTGTTCAGTCACTTGCTTTACTAATTAAATTTCATTTTCCAATTGCAGGCTCTAATTTTCCTCATAGTTGGCATAATCTTCATGATTGTGAGTATGACTCTTATAGTAATGGACTGGATTTACAATCCCCCAAGTTCAAGACATCATTAACCCATGAAGACAACCAAGTGCTTTTTATAACATAAATATTTGTATTGTGTGCTCTGAAGAACATCTAAATGGGATTGTTATTCCTAGCTAGTAACTGCAGTACTTTGAGGACAGTTTCTGGTAAGGTCACAAGAACCCAGTGGAGTCTACATCATCCTTGTTAATAAGGACTGTTATTTATGCATTAGGAATCTGAGCTTAGAATTTCTGGCCAGGTGAAAAGTGTGGTGTTCCCAAACCAAAATAACTTTGTACATAGTCCTCAAAAATAGCTTGGTGTCACCCCTTTCAAAATCTCCCATAATGATAGTAACCACAGTTCCTAGAGCCTTCGAAAGGTAATGGCCGGAAAACCAGCTAGTCCCTTGTTTTCAATCTGAAGATGATGGGAGTGGCTGCCCAGGTCCAAGAGAAAGGGTACGGTTTCTGGAGATGATCTGGAAGGCGATTCCTCCCTGCCTGATAGACTGACCTGCCTATCAGAAAGACAACGCCTTTGGAAAGCCAGTGGACAAAGCGGTGTTAGATTTGTTGCCCAGATTCGTCGCCCAGGTGTTGTACAGAATAAAGCTCTGTGACACAGATTCTGTGTTGGGGCACGTGCTTGAAGAACAGTAGAGTATTCTCATTTTGTTTTTAAAGATGCCTGTGCTGGAAATATCAGTCATTTCTGCTGTAGGGGTTTTTTGTTCTTTAATTTTTAATTATTGTGTGAGCTTACATCACTGAACAAGTTGTATTGTCCATAAAAACTTGTCTTCCACTCTCACAGGAATTTAAGGAGACCACAAGGTGTGACAAAGCACCCTATCCAGTATTGTTCAGTACTTGTGTATTTGATAAATGTTCAGTGCAGGAAACTGTGATTTGCTATATATAAAAAAAATATGTATTTATGTACATAATTTTTTGTGTTCTTCTAGTCATAAAAATGTTACCCTGTGGTACATGATTTTTTGATTTTTTTATGTGTCACACTGTTTTCTTAGCCACACACTTAATATTGTTTTGAAGGAAACATATTGAATGGGTGGGTTTGTAAAAGGTTCATTTTTGTCCAGCAGTGGTTGAAATATACCTGTAGCAAGCCCTAACTGCTACCTGTGTAAAAACACATTCGTGTTTACTACTTACATTATAATAAATTTCAAGATGTTTTCCTCTTGAGAATTTTTAATACATCTTAAAGTTTTGTGATACCATGGTACACCACAAATTTGAATTACTTGCTCAATTCCTGTACCTCATCTTGTCTATGCATACATCAGCATTCAACAACATCCTGCTGTTGAATTAGTTAAGTTGTGTGAGGGTAACAGCATTACTGACAATCTCAAGCGTACCATGCTATAAAGCTGTGCAAGACAGAAAAAAAGGGTTGCATTCCATGTTATATTCATGTTTCATTAACAGTGAAATCATGAATTGGGCTGTGTTGTGGAGTACTCGCTACATATGCTCTCTGCACACACCAAGGAAAATTAGCCAGAGAGGTCTTGCTGACTCCTTAGCAGACAGAATGAGTGGGAAGGTGCAACAGTTGGATTTATCACACACAAATCCAAGCTCATGTAATTGGAGTTTTCATTTTCTGACTTAGAAATCTGTTGACTATATACCTGTGAATTCAGAAGGCTGTCAAGCACTCAAAAGTTGTCACTGCTTCCACCTTGCCTTCACTCAAAATTCTGTTTGTGTGTCTGTGTGTATATAAATTGTGTATACTTACAGATTAACTGGAAAGGAATATCAAATATATATTCCCTGTCAAGTGCTACCTTTCTGAGCAGTAGTCTGCTCTCTTGAGTACTGTATCAGTGCCGATAATATTTTTCTCTATTTTTGGCAGACTAATACAAATTATGTTGCTTTATTACTGAAGAGACTTTTAACATGGACTAGAATTAATAGTAAAACACCACCATACTTCTCTTCCTGTTACTGTTACTGAGAGTTGTATGTCTGAAATTGTAACTGCATCTTTACCTCAGAGTAAAAACACATATTGTGACTATAGCTGAGTGTAGAGACTCAGGAATTCATGTAGTCCACCTAAAATATATAGATGACTCAAGAAAAGTAACAGAACTGTGGAACAATGGCATAACTCACTGCCTTTTTATGGCAAAAAAAAGACAGAGGCAGAGGGGCTGTAAAATGTCAAGTTTTTGGTCACAGTGATATGCAGCTGCTGCACACTCTGGGAGTAAGGTCAGTATTGCTCACTAATTATTAGCACTGTTGGGAATGCTGGATGTTGGAGTTTCTTATTCATTTTGTAATGTTGACAATAGGGTTGGTGATGATTTTTATTATTAGACCATCCATGAATATATAATAAATGAATTTTTCGAAGACTGCAGGTTATTTTTCATCTGCTTTAGTCTAGCAGGAGAAGAATTTTTGTTTTAAAACCAAGCAGATTCAAGGTGGTAGCCTTAACACAGGTATTGCTAAAACTTCATTTCCTTTTAAGAGAGAAGTTGTGTATCCATCTATTTGCAGATGAGCAAGAGTGCAGCCTCTTCATATAATAACCCTTTGGCATTCCCTGTTTTCTATCTATTCATGGAGCTGCGTTGATGACATCGGGTATGGTGAATGGCTGATGTTAAAAGTGGGGTTATCTGTGAGATATTGAATGCCTCATTCTTTGGATTAGCTGGGATACATGGTACAGTAACTAAATATAGCATGGGAGTATATGTAGTATATCACTAACTATAGGATAGGAGCACACACCACATGGTACCACTATGTATAAATACTTCCTATCACTGCAGCTGCAGGTTTTCCTGCTGTTACATACTTGTCTGATGCATACTCATAGCCCAAAATATACTGCTCCACAAACAGCTCCAGCATCAATGACCTCATGTGAGAACCATGCTCATGGCCAGCCAGCGTTTGCAACCTGCCTGCAAATGAGGGAGGCACTGCAGCCCCAGACACATGCTCAACACCTATTCCACAAACATGCACCCTGATTTCTCCTTCCCCTCTAGTCAGGCAGCCTTCATTCCCTACAGCATCATCTCTGCTCTGTCTTGATGATGCTTGAGGTATAATTTTCTTGTGTCAAGAGGCTATTTTGATTAAACCATTACAGTTGTCGTAAATGAATGAATGAGGGAAGTTAAAAAAAACGGTATGTCTTCAAGGACAAAAAAAAAAATCAATGAAAATGTTAGACATTTTAGTGGCCATAGAGGTGTGTCATTAAATGGATGTGTCAAGAATGCCAGAAGTGATACGGAGAAGGAAAAAAAAAAANAAAAAAAAAAAAAAAAAAAAAAAAAAAAAAAAAAAAAAAAAAAAAAAAAAAAAAAAAAAAAAAAAAAAAAAAAAAACCAGAAGTAATGAATATTTCAGCTCTGGATTTAGTAGGGGGCAGAAAATGGGTCATTCATTAGAAGGCAAAATTATCTTTAGTCCATAAATAATCAAAGTGTCTATTCAAGAGCATCTATCTTAAAGAAGCGCAGCAGGCCTAGGTAAGTCAGAGTAGCGGGGTCTGCTGTACATTTTCTTTAAACCCTGCTGGTTTGCAGTGGCTGACACAGCAGTAAATAAAGCTAGTCAGCAATTACTCACTAAGAGGTCTAAGTGGTGTCATAGATGAAATATTTCCATTCATTTGACTTTAAATTTCAATGGAAATTTTACTGAAATTGTGCAGGTGCAACAAAATTCTGGCAGAGGCTCATCTGTTTTCCATTAACCTGCCTGGCAAAGTGCTGTGGGCTCCAGAGGGGCTTACAGTTCTTGGTGTCCATCTCTCCTAGCAGTGGGCAAGGCCAACCCACTCACACCCAGCATAGACAGCCCAGTGCTGTGGCTGAAGGTCCAGGGTGGGCTCAGGGTCACAGTTTCCTCCTGTGGAGCTTGGTCTTGGTGCGGTAGTGGCAAGACTGTCAATATTTCCATGGCATATTGTGTTGTCTAGTACCACCCTAGAAAAAAAAAAGCATTGTTCTAGTCAGTTAAATCATTGCTTCCTGAAAACACTTAAAATCCTGTGCTGAATCTGAGTGATGAAAGCTGTTTTCTTAAGAGTATGAGATATATGAAGCTGAAAGGGATCTCAGGTAGCCTGCTGTTCCACACCTGGATTAGATAGAGTTAGGCTAGTGTTTGAAGCCAACAACATTTGCTCCAGCTGTTCATTTCTAACATTTAATTGGGTCAAAGAAAAAAACTGGATGTGCTAACTGGCTCACAGCCATTACAGTGTGTAAGAGATGTTTCCAGCTATGCAGGACACATCACTGATATCTCGGTACCCTCTGGACAAAGAGGTGCTGTGAGCATTCACCATGCTGCAGACCTGCTGCCTCCATTGGCAGAGCATTAGCATGACAGAGGTTATGTCCTGTGGAGCCTAATCCCCTTCGCCACCAGTTCAATCAAGTTATCAAGTTCAATCAGAGTTATTTATCATTATGCATCACATAATGATAAATAACTTTGGAAGTCAAGATGTCCTAATTTTGTTACATAAAATGGGAAGGCAAACTTATGCTGTTACTAACAGTGAAACAGAAGGTGTTTATCTCCCAGCAGAAGCAAAACTAAACATGAAAGGACACTTGCTTGGCTGCAGCTCTCCAGGACACTTTGAAGTGGATGTTTCAAAGTTCCACACACTCAAATGGAAAGTGTCCACAGCACTCATTCAGCTTTACATGTAGCATGCACCTCTTCTGGCTCATTTATTTTGAGGCTTGGGAAGTTATCCTATCTTAAGTACCAGATTGTCTACACATAAATTATTACCTGTTTATTCCCAAAAGGAGGGTCTGTACCTCCTCTCGGGGGGAAGCTTGCAGATGGCAGGAAGCAATGACTGTGTGCCATCAGCATCGCCCTCCTTTTCACTCTCTGACCTAGATGGAACTTCTGTCTTTTCTACCACAGACTATCTAATACTTCCCACTCTTTCTTTCCAAGATGGCTGTTTAGCTTTTTCACTAGCAGCTCAAGCAATTAAGCCAGTTTCCACACAGTCAGACTAACCCAACAAACTCCTCGTGCATGAGTTAATACAAGTGCTCATACTAAGATTGACATCTCTCCTTTGAATCCCCACCTTTAACTTGGTCTATCCTATACAAAGTTGGAGAGCTTGACAAAAAGCATTCCTGAAATTCCCCAGGAAGAAGCAGAGGTCTGCTGAAGCAGGCACCTTTTCATATACCTCACTTTAATTACTGCTTCCTGTGGGTCACTTGATGGTCTCCCCTTGGCTTGTAACTCCTCACCATTCAGAGGCACTTCAGTCTAATGCATCACTAGTGGGCAGAAATAAGTGCCCTACTTACATTCTCAAAGCCCCATTTCAGGGGTTAGGAGCCACCTGTTTCCCTCCTTCAGCTACAGAGTGGTACAACTTACATCTATCTAGAACCTGCAATGAACTGATATAAATCCTCTGATGGGACCTGAGCTGTCTTAATTTACCCCTTTGGTCTTAATAATTTTTTGCACTCCAAACTTCTTCTTATAAACCTTCTGCAAAACGGCAATTAGCCCTTTTTACAACCAGCCTCAAAGAAAACAAACATATGAATTACCCCTGGTTTTACACCTGTGAGTAACGGGGCAGATACAAGCTCAAGAGGAAATTATTTCCCCATTATTTTCTCCAGGAAATTGGATGCCAAACCCTGTGCATGTGGATGTTCCCGGTATTGCTCATTAGGCATCTGCAAGACACTGAATACTCCTACTAACCTCACCTAAAGCAAGCTGGGCAAACATTTGCACAATTTATGGCTGAAACAGTTGGCAATTTATGCAGCTGTACTCTTAGAAGCTATTGGGAAATCAAAGATAAGATTACTCAGAAGACAAGTTTCCCTGAAATTGTTTCCAATGTCCAAGACCTCATAGTACTGTGAGACATACATTGAATTGCATTCAGACTAACACATTCCTGGTGGAGTGACTCAGGCAACCTAGTCTGGGATGACTAATTTTTCTACATACAGCCATATACATATAGTCTACTTGGCTTCAGATACAAAAGAAAGACAAGTTCAGCATTTCAGTAAAAAAAATTAAAAATTCATCACCATTATCCTCTGGATGGGACCGAAACCATTTCCCTCCCATAGACACTGTGCCACCAGCAGCAAAGAATTCAACCCTTAACTTCAGAAATTGGGAACACACAGTTAACACCACCTCAATCTGTACTGCAGCCACTCTGAAGAGCAACCACTACCAGGGGTGGGTTATTTATGCAGCAGAGGGAAGTTTTACTAAAACACTGGAGTCAACTAAGTGCCATAGTCCTCAGACAATATCTTCCAGATTCAATGCCAAATCAGAGAAAGACCTCACAGCTGTGTGCCCATGTGAAAAAAGTTTTTGCAATACTTAGTACAGCCTGATAGAATATTTTGATTGGTTATCACTGCAAACACTGCAAAGCAAGTCACTAGAATGAGAATAAGAAAAGTCTCCTACAGTCAAACTGGACTACTTCCCTGACAAAGGAGATTTTTTTCAATTCCATGTTTGGTTTTTCTATTAGCTATATGCCTCACCATCACTGAATAATATGAACTAAGCCAGTGTATGGGTACTAGCAATAAACTGTAAATCCCAGGAGCACAGGGCCTGAAAGGCTTTCTGAGCATTGCCTTCTAGCACCATGGAGCCAGGCACAGCATTTTCTGTTCTTTAATCAGCAGTCAGTAATTCAGGCAACTCCTTTGCCCTGTTGGACTCAAAAAAAAAAAAAAAACCCTGTTTCAGAACAGAGATACAAAATCTCTCTCCTTCAGCTGGAGTGCAGAAGCTGAGGAAGTAGGGACATGTTAACTTTTCTCCAACATCTGCTTAAGTATCACCCATGTGTTTCACTTTTCTCATTCCTGAACACAGAAATACTTTGTTCATGATAATTCTCATGCAAGGAGATGACCTGAAAAGCACTGATGTGCAAATGAATTCATCAGAATGATTGCTACCACTTCGGGGAGACTTGCAATCTGTGACAGATAATACACAAGCTCACATTGCTATAGCAACACTTACACAAATAGATATTTTCAGAATCCCTGAGGGATTCATTCAAGTCTTCATGAAAAGTTTCAGCCTGCCAGCGAGAGCAGACACAATCCCATGAGATGGAGGCGGCCAACGCACCATGCATTGTATGAATTACTGGTCACTTGGGGTTGAAACAAGTGATGGGAAATAGTTTGTGAGAAATCCAACAACTGTCTGAAACCCTCCAGAGCAAAGGAAAACAAAAGTATTCATAAAACCACATCATTTTCCTATGACAATGCACATCAGTTTGGAAATATGGAGTTAACTGTTTGTCCTGAAGAGTTAGATAATCTCTGCTAAGGTATGTAGACTTGATGCAACATATATCGATCACTGGGTGGTAAAAAAAAACACTAAAAGCAAGCAGAAAGATTCACATACACCCAAAGACAAGTGGCAACCAAAACAGGAAGGAACATATTCTACATATTCCTGAAGTAATTTCCCTTCTTCTGTTTTAAGATCCCCATGTGTTAACTTATAATGGAAAACACTTTTTCACACGTGGTTTATTCATAGAGTCTGTCACCTCTGTATAAAATATCAATTACTGCATAATCTGCTGGGCTTTCTTCTGGGGTGTCACTGTTTTCTGATTTTCCTTGAAACCATGAACACAAAATGTGATATGCCAAGCATGTGACATAATGAACCAAATGTGCAATATTTCTAATGTGGGTTAAAATCACCTTATATTTACATTTACCCTGCACAGAGATACTTGAGTTGAATGTGAAATGATACATTTGGATTCAGTTTCCATTGATCTACTAATATTAACGTGTCCTTTGAAAGCACTCTGCATAATTATATCCAAAATTCTTATAGATTTTAAGCTCAATGAGGGAAATCCCAGTCAGAAACAAAATATGTAAAGTAGTAGTAGTAGTAGTAGGTAAAATTTTGTCCCATCTTTAAGAAATCATTTAGCAGTTACCCTCTGTCATATCTGTCCATGGTTACATCCTTAGATATGATAGGCAGAAAGAAGGAAGGCAGGCGTGAAACCCAACAGCAAAAAAAGTCAAGAAGCCAGTCCTGAGATTTATGCCATACAAGGAATTGTATTTTGCCTTTTCTTTTATGGTGTCTGTCATCACACTGATGAGCCTCAGCCTAAAACAATGTCATTTTTAAGACCAGCTTATGTGGGTGGCTATTCTAAACATTGTTGGACAAAGTCGCATATCATGGGGCTCACACAATTGGAGGAAGCTGTATCCATATGCCCAGTGCATTGTTGACACAAGGCAAGATGTCTTTGTTTACTAGACACTGATTAGATCTTTCTTTTGTGTTAAATGCCCTTTCCTAATTGGCATTACTCACTGGCATGCTTCCATGCCAGACCCAGCAACAGCCTTTAGTAACAGGAATCAGAAACAGCCAGACACTTGCCCTGACTGGTCCCTGTGGATAATTCTGGTGACACTTCTGCCTGGAGAAAGCATGCAGTCAGATATCTCTGACAAGAGTTTTCAGCATTAGCAAAAACTTATAAACTGCTAATAGTCAGACATTAAATCTTTCCAGAAGAAGGAAGAGAAGTGAACGTAGTGACAGCAGACACAGCTGCTTGCTGACTGTCGGGATCACCTGCCCCAGCGCTGCACCCAGCAGTGCCCAGGCATCCTCTCCAGAGCTTGCCCAACTTGAACCCAGAAGGCAGATCATGCTTTGAAACCCTGGAGGAGTATTCACACGTCCCTTCCAGTGGCTCTGCTGTGGGACAGTGTCTCCAGCAAAGGGCAGTAATATGGCAAAGGACATGTTATTTCAAAGTGCTAAAGTCCTTTCTCCAGTGAACACATGCTCACCTGTCATCATATGTAGGGTCACTGAAGGCAGCTGTCTGATATCCCTTAAATTCCAAGTTATGAATAAAATCGATGTTGAAACAAATTGACTGATACATGTTCTCTGAGGTAATCTATCTATTGTAGCCAACAAAACTGCTTCTGCTTGCATTTGATCTTCTGTATGAGGAAAGAAAATGTCTCTGACATTTCTGGCAATGTTAAGTAGCTTTGCACTCAGTAACCCACAACGTGCACAAGAAAAATGTGTATTTTAGAATAATCTCTAAATTGCTCATGTCTGTGTAAAGAGTGTAACAGGTTCTTGAGTTCCTGCAAAGCATGATGTACTAATCCTCACAACTACCACTAGTACACGGAGGAGGATTTTCTGCCATACCCACTCCTGTCTTTTAAAACATCACCCTCAAAATGGTTGAATAAGAGCCGAGTATGGAGACAGATCATACACAGTCACTATTTGCTCTATGCCACTGTGCAGAGAGTAGTGGTGTACTGTCTGTCCAACTCTTTGACTCATGTTTTAAAGAAGCCAGCATGACCTGCTGCATGCAGAATAATTTCACATGATTCCTGAAGTATTAGGCAGTCAGCAGAAGTGGGGAAGCAGAAACAAATCTGACTTTAAAATGACAAATTTCCCACAATAGATTCTAGATGGGGAAAAAAGTGTTTTCCCCAGTTATAGCTGAGAAAATGCCAGGCCGGTCCCTAGGTTAATATACTTTTAAACTGGGAGAGAGAAGGTATTTCTAGAGGAGGAAGACAGATTTTATTTCATTGATGTCAAGAAAAAGGGAAAAAGGAAGAACAACTTTAGATGGTATTTATAGGTAGGAAAAAAACATAATTGGGATGGTCCATAAGTACAAAGTTTCAGTCATTAAAGTTTTAATTAAGGCTGCCATGAGTAGTAAGAAAGACAACAGAGCATGAAGAAATCATATTCATGTGCATGAAAATCCTGTCTTTGCCTTTACTGGGAAAATGGCAGCACCGTGTTGGCCAGAAAAAGAAGTTTTGCAAATGGCATTGAACTGCTAAGGAACCAAGGCTAAGTTCATCACAGAACCTAAAATTCTGGGAGAAATTATTCAAAACCATAGCAGGATCATCTGATTTGTTTCACAGGAAAGAGGATTCACTCAGTCACGTCTGAGACTTTCCATGAGGTGCATCTAGGGTAAGTTTGGAGGGGATCCTAAGAGGCATGTAGATGGGGCAGAAGAAGAAGGGATCCCTGAGCAATTCAGCTCTTGATGATTACGTAGGGCACCAGCGCTGCAGCTCGTGGTGCTGGAGCTCACACTGATACCAGCACCTGAAAAGGTGAAGCCACATAACGTACAGTCACACTGAGGAGCAGAAAGGCTCTGCAACATGGTCTGTTCCGTCTGCTCTCCCTCACCAGCCAGCAATTTAATCCCTCTGCAGAAAGAACAACGCTGTCTCTACGCAGGCAGTGTGGCTCTATGCAATACCACATAGATCATGTCCATATGGGCAAATTTACTTCTAACCCAGACTAAGATGACAATGTCCATTCTGCCTCCAGCCCGTGCTCTCCAAATTGTCCCTGTCTATCTTGGTCTGCAGGAGAGTTAATTAACACAGGGGAAAATCAGCTGAGGAGTGTGTAAATACTTAAGGATGCCTGTCAGAATTTATACTCTAGTCCTAACATTTGTAGTATGGTTGAGAAACCCAAATCAGTTTTATTTGGTTTGGGCACAGCTCTGTTCCCACTGAGCCAGCTGGAAGCATCATGTCCACAGCCCCAGAGCATAGCACCAGGAGCTGGTACACTGAGCAGGCTCCATGCCTGACTCCTTCCTGCTTTCTGCTCCAGGAGCTCAGGAGCAATGACCCTGATCCCACCTTAGCTAGTTTCCAGTACCCATGGGACAAGACACAATAATTGGGAAGCCCTCTCTGAATGATTTCACCTGGCAGCATCCTTCAGAAATTCAAGCTGGCTTTTTGTGGAGCTGCCTTGGAAAGCCATGGTATCTGTATGAGTCAGACAGTTCATCCCCCGTTTCCAGAACCCCTGGATAATTAGAGCTGACAGACATAACAGCAATTAGGAAACATGCAAAACCCTAGGCTACAAGACTATCATCCAGGAAAGCACTGATAATAGCAGAAAAAACTTAATTTGCACTTTTAGCTTCCACTGCAGGACTTTTGTTTGAATACATTTTCTGTGTCCTTCACATGCATATTAAATGATTTAGAGCCTGATCCTCCAGCTTTTATGCATTCATTGATTTTGAGTTCCTGCTTATGCAAGAAGGTGTGTACCTGCAAGACTAAAGTCTAAGTGATCATTTCCATCTCCTTCTTTGTATATTATTGATCTCTCTGTACTTTTGCCTTATTTCCCCTGGCAAAGCCTTTCAAAGCCAAAGGAAATGAAACAATACTTCCCTCTACTGGGAGACCCCAGAATTCTGGAAATTAGTGTGAAGTGTTACATTTTTCTGAGCTACTTTTGCTAGGTTGAGGGACTGGCCAAAGCAGCAGAGGGCAAAGAAAAGACAAAGAAGAGGTAGAATTTTTGTTGTTGTTTTGTTCTTATCTCTTGACTAAAGCTTTGGGGAGTTCTTATATAACTCACTCTTTTTCCTTCAAGTTTTAGTCAATGTGCCAGGTTCATTTTAATTATGAATGCACCTCTGAAAATCCTTGTGCCTCTCAGGCACTATGCTAAGAGTTTTTAATTCTTGCTGCGCAATTTTCTGAATCTGTTGTATAGTTGTTAGTTAGATTTTCTCAGGCTGCATTTCCATGGTCTATTCTAGGTGACAGCTTTGGAAAAAAAATTAATCACCACCAATGAACATCTTTGAAACTCCCTTTGGGGGTATGATTCTACAGCTAGCTGGGGGAAGTCTCCAGGGGATATGGAAAATTTCACTTGTGGATTATAGATCTTCTTGAGAAGGCTGTTTCACAGGGCTGGAAAGGGTGATTCCCACTGGAGTCAGTCTCAGGAAGCCCTGAGATTTCCAGCTTTTTTTACAAATCAGGATCAAGTAAAGCAAGGTCGAGCACCAGCTGTCTCATTCCTGATTTCCAGGCATCATCTACTGGCAGCTGTCCATAAGCTTTTCTATAGATAGAGAGATTTCTACTGGCTGTGGAGGCCACAGGGAAATTTGATAATAGGGGAGATTCATACCGAGTAATTCCCAGACACCTCTGTTACTAGTTTTGTCTCTGTCAGGTTGCCTCTGAGCCTCTCTCAGGGTTCTGCACAATGCTTATGATACCTTCCATACTTTCTGATAGTTCATAATTTACTTCTGTAATCAAATTAGGGCCAAAAAGGTGAATTCATTCAACAGGCTTAACATCTATAAATCTGTCCTCATATGAAATCCAAAGTGTCCTGAATTGCTCTTTAACTAAGTATCATTACCTAACACCTCTTTAACCGACGAAGTAACAGATTACTTATTTCAGACACTAGTAAAAGTTTCCATTTCTGGGCTGAAACACAGAACTACACAACAACAAAACTACAGGCAGGAAAACAGCCACAAAACAAATTTTTCAACTGAGAACAGGAAGAATTATCGGTAAGACCTCCGTGGTCAGATCCTGAGACTACCTTTGGTTTGCATCCAGCTCTTATTGAAGCAAAGCTATTACCAATTCAGTAGTAATTGCTCAAGGATGGCAGCTCTAATCTGGGGTTTGCATTTTGCCAGTCCTCTGGAATAAACATCCGCTGCTCTGGAAGAATCACAGTGGCATCCCTCAGGGGCTACAAGAGGTCAGACTGCCCTTTCCTGCCTCCTAAGACCGACTTGAATCACAGGATTAGCACGCTGGCTAAAAAAACCACCAAAAGGTAATAACACAACTTGATTCACGGGCTTGAGGACTTGATGGGCTTGATTCATGCTCAGCTGAGAATTCTTGCCCCACCTTTTGCTCAGTTAGTCAGTTCCTCTCTTTCACATGGAACCTCGGATACGGTGTTTCTTTCCTGTGTCCAGGAACATACTTGCCCTAAATCTGAAAAGGAAGGAAAATACACTGTTGCTAAAATTACCATATCGTCATTGCAGGCAGGTCATGAGCTCTTTACGCCAGCAGCTAAGCAGTCATGCTCAGCTAGCTCCATTTGATGAAATCAAGTTGCATGTATGAGTAACTACTTATTCAGCCTCATATTGAATTCAAAATCTGGTCATTTAAAGTCAGAATCAGAAATCAGAACATTATAGTGGATCACAAGGCCTCAGTCACATTGTAGGAAAGGACTTTCTGTTCTTAATTATTCCAAGCAGTGGGACCTCAAGACTTGGCATTTCACATTGAGGAGAAAAAAGGGCCTTTTTTTTTGGTAGGAAAACAGCACAGCAACCTCCCAGAAACAACATAGCTGGAAAGAATAGAGCTGGGATATTTCCTTTTAGGGCAAATCTCTCAACCATTCACTGATTTATTATTAACATTTGTACTTCTGCTGGGCTAAAAGGTCCTGACTGGCTTGGGCTCCACTAGTCTAAGTACCATGCTGATGGCTTTATCTGCAACTTGAGGCTGGAGTTCAGCCTGTAGCCCAAAGACCAAGATCAATGATACTTCACAGAGCTGAAGGGTGACCTGCTTGTCCTTTAAGCCAGAAAATTGTGGCAGAGATGTTCCCAGGTGAGGGCTGTCCTTGCAGGTAGATTGGTCACTACTACCTTAACACTTTTCAGTCTGAAATTGAGACCAAATTTGAGCAAAATCAGGGAAAGTTTCAGCCTCTGCAGACTTTCACATATGATATTTCAGACCTGTATGCCTTGCTACTGAACACAGAGGTCCATCATTCCTCGTTATAAATAGACATTTGCAAAATGGGGAGAAATTTCAACCAGGTTTATGAGATACACCTAAATGTGGCAGCAACTGCTTTTAAAAGGCCTGATAATAGCCCACTGCTTTTGCGGCACTGGTCTCACACTGGCTTTGTTCACTGTGGGTAATAAAGTTGTAAATTCAACCACTGCAACGTTTGACTTAATGATCTAAAAGATCTTTTCCAACCTTAATGATTTTGTGATGCTTTGGGGGGTTTGGGGTGACTCTTGCCCACATATGGAACTTGTTCAGTCATGTTCCTCAGATGGCACATCCCCAGTGTGACTGGAAAAAAATTGTGCATCCTCTTCATGGTACCACCTATGACTAATGTGCCTGGTTTGATCATTTTTTACTCCTCAAAAAGCACAATATGAGGCAGTAACACCCTTCAGCCTTGCACAAAACCATCTGAGCTGTTCCCCACTGCACTTGTATTTGGCTGGGCAGATGGAGATAATTCTTTCAGGCTGGAAAGCTCTGGAAATCATGGCTTACAGCAGCTGGGAACTGCTAAAATAAGCCTTCTCCTGTTTGTGTACTTGAAAGTAAAGATGTAGAGTCCCGGGACTTGAGGTGTGTGTTCATGTGCCAAGCTTCAGCCTTATGGATGCTGCAGGGTAGCATGAAACAGTCACGGGGAGACTAATCCTAGATGGCTTCATTGTGTAGTTCTGCCTCTGGGTAACTACAGCCAGTAAGTTTGCTGTAAGAGCAGGATTTTGCAGATGTATACAAATGATTGTATATAATAATGAACATACTTGCTCATATGTTCAAAAAAGACCTGAAGAAAGCAAAGATCAAGCAAATAGCACATTTGGTCATAAAATCTTTGACATAATAAATTAAGCACTTTAAGACCCATTGCCCTTTATTGCCACACTTTTTTCTGGTTTCTGGGTCCCAGACCATGAAAGATTGGCTCCTTCAAACTGGCTATTGTTCAACAGTCTTCAAACAGCATGTAGTTAACATTTGGCTTCCTGTGAATTATTAGACTTCACTGCACAAAGGAGCCTAAGAAGAGCTTTTGAAGATAATGCCCCATAGGTTAGCCCACTTGGCCTCTGTTCACCAAGACACAGCCTTGGAAGGAATCCCTTGTCAAATTATTTCCTGATGCAATAATATGGCACAACACTATGAAATCCCTTTTTTTTTTCTTGTCATAGGTACTGGATACCACATTCTGCCAAAGACCACAGGATGTGCCCTGATCATCCTCCACCCAAGGTCTAAAACCCAGAATGCCATCATGGTTCTCTGGGAACAACACAGTGGTCACATCAACAGCATCACAGCTGTCCTACTTCCAAGATCTTATTTCAAGGTGGTAGACCATTCTGGAACACATGGCCTAGGCAGCCACATGACATCAAATACAAAGCAGGTTTTGCAACAAGAAATTCTGAGGCATGTGCTACCCAAGCTAAATATTCAGCATAGCTCACTAAAATAGCCACTCTATGTTTGATTGTTTTTCTTTCTCAGCTACCTTAAACAGAACATTCAAACCAAATAACTGCATATTGTCCTCAGCCTTTTTCACAGGGCCTGTTTTCTAAACCCTCAGGAGTTTCTCTTTTGCCCACCTTTGGTCTCCACCTACTTTGTCTGCATTTGCTCTTCCAGATATTGTTTATATACTCCAGAATCACTGTAAAATAGCAGAAAAAGTTTTATAGAGCAAGTCCAGAGAATAGGAGGATAGGTAAGCAATGCTCACTGGTGCTGCTCAGTAGGCACAGTGGAAGGGCAGTGCCTCCCCATGCTTCCTGCTCTGGCTCTGCATATGGCTGACTGCTGTTTGGTTTGCAGTCCATTGTAGCCCCCAGATCCCCATGGATTGACTTTGTTGGGCCGTGAATGTCTGCATCTTGTTTATAATCCTACATCTGATTTCACTTCACTAGACATAGAACTTATTACCTGATGATATTAGAGATCCCTGACAACCTTAACGATTCTATGATTCTGTAACTCAATCAGCTGAAGTTTAATAATGACATCTCCCTAATACATTTAACTTGGAATTCTCCTGTTCTCCTCAGTAAACGCCATCTATCTTAGATTGATTATGACTTGCATTTCTCCACTAACTTATGATAAAATCTATCAGTCCCTGTTAAGACAACTAATTTCTCAAAATGTTTCCTGTTCTAGCGCATGTACAGAGCCCCTCATGGGTAAAACTATGTGGGAACCAGAAATCTAGGGGAAAAAACCTAACATGGATTATTTCAGACCCGTCTTATTCTTTGTAGACTGGTCAAAGGAAAGAAAACAGGTGCTGTTTTGACACATGGGACATATTTCTTTCTAGGACAACAAAAAGTTTTCAGACATGGACAAAGTATTTTATATCTGGTGATTATAAACCTGGATAATCTGGCTACATAAATGTGGATGAACTAGGAACACAGCTTTTTTGCTGGGTCTATTACAGTTCACGAGTCTTCCTCAGTGAGAAATTAATCGGCATGCTTCTTCCTCTATTTCAATTGTGTTTCTAAAATTCTTATGTAATCTCTAAGCTGTCACTCATTTTCTCCTTATGTTCTCCTTCCTCTCTTTTTTGATCCTGATACATTTTAAGGCTAAGGATTGCTATGTACCCTCTCCTCATGTCAGCACAGACTAGAGGGCTCCCTGAATTCTTGTAGAGATAAAAAATCAAGCCCTGGGGTAAAGATTTCTAGTGCTGGAGTCTCTCCTACTGCCATAATTTAGCAGTTCCAACTGCCTTCCTCATGGAAAATAAGTAAATGGTGTCTTGATTTAAGTGTCCCACAATCAAAAAACAGTATCAGGAGGAGAGCCCTGCCATCCACCTCTCTCTTCAGCAGCACCACCTCTGAAAATCTAGTTCTTTCCAATGTGCTTCTTTGCCTGTACCTCTACATTTGAAACTGAACACCACCTACCAAACACTATTGATTGAAACATTATGCTATCATATTACTTTCAATAGCACTCTAACCCAAAATAGCACTTGCCTTTGATTCTCTGTACCAGATGTTTTCACTGAGCTATCCACAATGAGATCTGATTTCCCGAGTGACTAAAAATCATTTCCAACTCAAATTACTCTTTCCACATGCATATGCAGTATTTAATATGATGTTATATCGTGTTGGGTAGCTGAGTTTGGTCCATCTGACAAGTGAGTTACACAGTATTTTGATTAAACTAGAAAAACCATTATATGCAAGATTAATGTCTGATTTTCTTCACTCCTACCAGGTTATGAAGACAAATAGTTTTAAACAATCAGTCAAGACAGATCAATGTGTTATCAAGTCAGATTGTTCTGGTTTTTTAACCAGTTGCATTTTCAGGCCTGACCTTTATCCCCTTGTTTACTGAATAGCTAATTGTGGGAACTTTTGTCAAATCACTATTCAGAAGAAAGCATATGCACTATCATTACATCACCTTGTCTCTCTAAGAAGAAAGGTGACACCACACTAGTAGAACAGCATGAAAACTTCCCATTTCTTCCAAGGCATCAAATTCTGGTTCATCTCCTCTAGGATACATTAAAAAAAAAAAAAAAAGAGTTGCTTGGAAAGATAAAACCATACAGGACTATTAAGTTGTCATGTACAATAACTCTTCAGAACATAAAAGCAAATTTTTTAGGTAGTCTGAAGCAAAAGCCCAAATTAAAACCATGGTACATCAGTCATAGGAGAGTGAGGGGGCTTTGTGTGTGAGGGTGCCTCAATTCATTGAGAATCTCTCACAATGGATCCATTTGAAAGCTCCTTGACAACTTTTGAACTCTGGTCCAACAAAAGAATTTGGGCACATAAAGGTAGGATCTAGACACTCCAGT
Source organism: Nicator chloris (assembly GCA_013400495.1). Taxonomy (NCBI): domain Eukaryota; kingdom Metazoa; phylum Chordata; class Aves; order Passeriformes; family Pycnonotidae; genus Nicator; species Nicator chloris. Next base: position 103,805 of record WAAE01016370.1, on the reverse strand, counting down.
CACAAAACACATTTCTTCACATCCCTGTTGAGCTTCCACCTACCCTGCCATGCACAAAGTGAGTGGGAGTGAGAGCTGGCCAGAGAAATGCTACTCTGCTCTTTTCTGCAAGATCATGGGGACAGCATTGCTGGCACAAAGGTGAAGTGCAGGTTGAGTTGTAATAAGGAGTAGGTGGTGGAGATGCATGAGGGCATAAATACATGAAAGTCACAGCCTGCAGTTGCACAAATCACATTATCTGTTATATATTTTCACTACTCAGATTGGACTGATAGGATAAAAATCTTTCTGTTAGCCTGGGTTCCCATGGAAATGAAGATTATGTAATTTCTCTTTCTCTATTCATCAGCTCTTCCTGCAATTTTCTGGACCAATTTTTGGCTTGTTTTAATGCAATCTGACAGGACTTCACAGTCCTCAAAAAATTAGTGTTTTTAAGAGTTGCATGAAAATCCATGTCTTGGTTTGAAAGACAGGTATTTGCTAGGGAGGGGCAGACCCTCCCTTGGGATGGAGAATTTAAACCCCTTCCCTCTGAATTATTATAATTTTGAAGATTAAGGGGGCTCTCAGGCAAAAATATGGGGGTAGGAATAATATTAAGGGACTAGTATGTATAACAAAACAAAACAAACAACAACAACTACCACATTAACAAGAAAACAGAACCAGGAACCTCGAGGGCTTTGCTTCACAAAGCCCAGGGCAGTCTGATCTTGGCGCTCCTGCGGGATTCTGCGAGCACCAAGCTGGAACAGTGGAAAATCCTGGTGGATGAGATAAATCAGAAGCTCTGCAGTGGTGGCTGGAGCAGCACAATGCCCCCATCAGGCAAGGGCGGGATGTCCTGGCAGGGCAGGAGGGTGCGGGGCCACACTGTAGCAAAAAGAGCAGCACTGAAGAAGCCATGGCAGGGGGACAGGGCTGGCCCAGCTCCAGCAGGGCAGGAGGAGGCGAGCTCAGAATTCCTGGGCACACAAGCAGATGATGGCAGGCTTCCCAGGACCAGAATTGATGGTCACAGTGAACTTCTCTCGCAGCAAGCAAACAGCCTGGCCGTCGTCCTTTTAATGCCGAGAGCAAGAGACCCCCTACCTCCCCCAAGTCCCATCGTTTTCCTGCCCCTAAAACTTGCATTAACTTTTCCCTCCCGGGGAAACTCCTAGAGACCAAAGAAGTATAGCCCAGCACTCACTCCTTTCCCAACTTTTGGCCACCTCTTTTGTTCCAGTCAAGCATCCACAAGTACCAGCAATTAATCTCCTAGCAACTTATGGGAAAAAGTTCTATAAGTAAAAAAGAAACAAATCGAACCCCTAACAATCAGCATCTAGAGAGAAAAGAGATTCAAGTCTTCACCAGAGTAAAGGTTTCAAATCAAGCCTTCTTCCTCTGGCCTATTTGGCTATTTGGCCATGTCTCCAGCCCGACACAAAACGCCTTGCCCCTTCCCCAGCCAGTAGTTAGGTGAAAGAGCAGGAAGCTATAGAGAGGTTTAAAGAACATGCTGGCGTAAAGCAAAGATTGACAAGAGTTGCAAGGAATATTATTTCTACAGACACAGAGGAGCAGTCCAGTTCAGTTAGCACAGAGGCAGCTGCTCCCAGCTCCTCTTGGCTTCCGTGTACAGCAGCAACTAGGAGCATCTGAAGTAAAATACTTCCAATCGAGCCCTAAAGCAACCTCACTGCCTTGTTCTAGTGTGAGCCCTTTCTTTTCCATCCATTCCTGGAGCATAGGTAATGCAATGAGTACCATATGAACCAGCACCAGGCTTTTAGGGACATGGGCAAAGTTGGGGTTTGCCATGCTCTGTTTGAGGGATTGGAAGTGGATATTCCTTGCAAGAGAGAAACACGAAGGGATGACGTGGTGCAGAAGGGCCAGGCTGTTCACTTCTACAGCCCACTGTGGCAGATGGAGTGATTGCTGCCACTGGCAATGGCCAGACAAGAACTCAGCAGCTGTCCCAACATATCCCTAAGTGGCAGAAAGCAGCAAACCTGTATTTACACAGCTGTGGCTTGGTCCAACCGGGTGATAAGACCAGAGGTGTTTTACCATCTTAGATAAAATCAACTGCCATCCTCAGCAGATCCTCTGCCTGCCTCACCAAGGTAAAGAGTCAGGTTCTGCGTTTCTCACAGCAGACAGCATCTGCTGATTCCCTTCTAGATGGATCCAAGAGCAGCCTTTAATTTTGAACTTCTTAAGCCTGTTTTCCAAAGTGGTTCCACCTCGCAAGGGAATTTCACTGAGACCAGAGAGTGAGGATGTTCTGGGTGACTTAGTAGGTTCTCAACACTTAGTAAGGCTGGGAGGTCTGGGCTCCTGGACAACCTCCAAGAACTGCCTCTGCATTTCATCCTAACAATGTGGATTATTAAAGAAAAAGTTGGTTGGACATGTTGAAACCAGTTTGTCTGATGCAAAGCATTGTGGAAACAAAAGTAAAAATAGATAATTTTACAGTCTTGATTTGTCCCAATACAGTGAAAAAAATCAGCCAACCAGTGCCATCTGAAAAGCCTCAGACATTTTTTAGAGTCGTCTTTGCCCTTCAGGTTCAGAAAAAAAGAAGGGGGGGGGTGCAGGAGAGGAGGAGGGAGGGAAGAAAAAATCTTTTCTGCATCTGTTTAAGGAAAACAGTAAACACTGCTTGATTTCACCTTTGTGGGAGAATTATTATGGCCAAAGGTTTGATACATGGTTTTACAGCACAGAAAGATATTCTGGGGCATTTTACAGCCACTAAAAACGTTGTGCTCTGGTGTGGATAAACACTACATTTCTGAGAAGCTGATTCATTATTCCTCAGTGGCAGTGTCATGACATATTTTTAATTGTGAGTTTGTGGTGATAACAACTAAAAGTGCATCATCTTTTCCAGGAAGCTCATCTAATGCAAAGATCCATTTGATCTGATTTCTCTATCGACTTGTGCTGCATGCCAAAATAACAAGTCATGCCTTGATGTCACCACTAGAAGAAATGAGCTTAGCCAGAGTCTATCTCCAGACAGAAAACATACCCGGAGTCTGGAGGAATTTGAAATCACTAAATCATAGATCAGGAAATAGCTTCCAACAACAGAGATCAGAAGAATTTGGTAGGATGGGAATAGAGGTTGGAGAAAAACAAAGAGCAAGAAATTGCAGTAAAATTTTTGGGATCAAAGAAAGCACTTTAAATGCAGTTTTGTTAAAGGCTAGTGAATGTGACAAGAAGAATTTATGGCAACATGATAAAAACATGAGGAAAAAGTGTGCTATTCCCAGAGATACAGATGAGAGATTTGGGGGCCATTCTGATAGCTCCCTGAGCACTGCTGCTGCATTCACAAAACTGGGTCCCAGCCAGTGGGAGGGAAGCTGAGGGCTCCATGTCACTATTACAGCTTAGCCACTGTATCTTTCACCTCAGTTAAGCTGTAAACTCTACCTTAAGAAAGTATCTCAATAATTCATAGTGAAAAACCCTGAAAATTTTTGGGCAGTTTGTTCACCTAGAAGAATATCTTGAAGTATTTTGCTGACAGCACTCTCCAGAAGAGTTTTTTGGGTTGTCTAACTCCAAGGACCGGAGCAGATGGCAGTAACACTGTGACTTACTTGGCTAACACGTTGCCACGCATTGCATCCATGGCTTGGATGATGTGTGCAATAGAACTCTCTTCCCCAAGATATTCACTTAAGGCCACATCCTCCTGATTCTCCTGAAGTCAGGCAGAGTCCTGACGTCCCACTGCCCTCGTGTGTGCGTGTGTCACAGGTTTGCCACTAGAGGACACTGAATCAACATGAGACCTTGCTGAGGGCTGAAGTAGGGGGTGCTGCTAGGAATGGGATTGGGGGGGCTCTGTGGGCACACACCACTGCCTTCTCCCACATATAAAAATGCTGGGAAAGCTGGAAACTGGATGGGGGTGGGTTTCAGCTACACCAGTGGTGGTTTGCCCCTTGAGGGTATGACTTTCCTGGATGATTTCCATCCCTTTGGGATTCTTTCATTTTATATTTGGGGTGCATTTTTTATACCACTGGGGAGGAAAACTGGGAAATCAATGTTATTTTGCATTGTGCAAAGCTCTATATGTTTGTTTATGATGGGGTCTTTACTAGGGAGCCCATTCAAAAGGAATTGTGAAAGAAACCAAACAGGAAAGGGTGGAACAATAATCTCGATAAGAAGCATCACAGGCAATGCTCAAACACAATAGTCAGATTTACAGCCTGGAAGATGTGAGGGCTCTGCCCCAACCCAATGAAACTGTTGTTTTTCCAGGGCTGTAGATACGGAGATCAAAGGGTAAAGATCAAGCCTGCAGAAGATGAAGGAGAGAGGGGGCTGCAAAAGTTCTTTTAGTCTCCTGAGGCTGACAGATTCATGAAGTTCCGACTTGGCCTCCAGGAGAACAAAGTCTCATCCACTTACATAAGTAATTCTTCACCATGAAGAAACTCTTTAATGGTAGGCAAAACCCCATAACTGTCCATGCCTTCTCCCAGGAGGGGCTTCCTACCTCGCCAGATCTGTTGGTCTGTGATGGGTATCACTCTTCATGAACAAGGAGCTGGATCCAGGGAAATTCTTAGGGGTAGCAACCTGGAAGGGGCTGTGCCAAATGCCAGCACACCAACAAAATGTATCCAATGCAGGCCTGGTTCCTAGTATAGGCAGAAGAGGCAGCAGACTTCTTGAGGAGAGCAGAATGGACCAGGGCCTCTTTGTCCTTGACGTCTCTCAAGATAGCCAGTGTTAGTTGCTGATGCCAAGGGAAGATAAATCAGGCAGGTGAGTTAACAGCTCTCTCAAGAAGCCATGACTCTGCCATGAGAGACATTCTTGTTTCCCTCCACTGCACTTCTCACAGATGCTCATGCAAGGAGGATCTGTGTCTTTCCAAGGTTCCCCTCATGAAATCACCAAACTGCTATATCTTTCCCAGTAGCTCTTCCTTCACAATGCAGGCAGCTTAATTCTGCAAGGGATGGGTGCGATCAAGGGTGGCCTAAAGCCAGCTCCAAGCAAAGCCTTAGCAAGGCACCTGAGAAGGAGAAGGAGCCATCACCAAAATTAAATCACTATGGAAATGACACCAAGGCACCAGCACCACCACCTCTGGGAAAGAAGAATAAAGTTTGTCCGTGAAAAGCATGCCACAGACCCTGTGCCTGTGGAAAGGGACAAGCATGTTTGTGTGTAACACGGAACAGCCACTGCACCAGGGTGCGGCTACACTGGCAGTGATGCCAATGGGAGAGAGGACAGGCACCTGCCACATTCCAGCATGGAAACCCATGCTAAGTTTGTGAGAGTATTCATAGCACTGTGGTGGGTACACAGTGTCTCAGAGCTGATGTTGGAAGTACAAGGTCCCTTATGACAGTTCTCTTCATTTTTCTTATTTGGCTGAATACATTGGGGCAGAGTCAATTCCTGTTCATCACCATTAAACACAGTATAGCAGTCTTTGCAACAAATATTGCTACTGGCAAACATCTTCAGCTGCTAAATCCTGTGGTAGGGAATGGAAGGGCAGTAGGAGCATGTAAACAGTACTGTTCTTCCCAGGCTGTTTTTCTCAGAAGCTACTCATAGTGTCTCTCATGATGGGTAAGAGTTGAGGTACAATGAGAACAGAAGAATGGATGGAAATATTTATTTTTTTTAATTGATGACAAATATTAGCCTTTATTAAGTTACACTATTTTTCATGCCACTAGACAACATGCTGTTACCCCAAAGCTGCAGGAGACATTCCACTGAATTTCCTATTCCTAGCAGGTAGAACAAGCTTACAGAGGGGAAACAGGTCCAATTCAGAGAAGGGTTGGAAACCACCATCTCAGGAAGAATCCCAGCCAGGTTAGTAGAGGATGTTTGATGGGAGAAGGAGGAAAAGAGGTTGACTTCACCAGTTTTCCCCTAAGCCTTTGGCTTCTTTTTTTAATTGTTCTATGTAGAAAATCTGGTTTCTTTCTGAAACATCAAAGCAAGCCATTCATAAAATTATGAGACATTCTTCCCCATTCTTTTCATCCATACTCTTGCCAAGCTTATCCCCAATCCATAGGCAGCCCGTGATAAGCTAAAGATGCATTTGTAGGGCACAGGCTATTTGATGAGAGAAAATAAAAATCCAGCTGGTTTAATATCCAAATGGGTTTTAAGACAACCAAGAGAGATTTATTTTTTCAAACAAAGAGGGAAAATTTAATAATTAAGTATCTGGAAAACTTGCCCATATCAAAATCCTCACAGCCACCAAGAGGCAAGAATACAGCTCTAAATCACAGCATGAGGCAGGAGGGGCTGCCCATCCTCGTCGTGCACAGCCAAAATCAAGAGCCTGAAAGGAATCTAGATAAATCCCATATTGACATAACTCATACTTTCTTTCACCTCTCTGGCCCCATCCCTTAGGATTATATCAAGATAGACTGTCACTGAGTTATCCAAACTCTGCATTACTCAATTCTATGTGGGTGCAACCCCCACCTCACCTACCACTCACCTCTGCTGTCTGGCCCTGACCTCCATGGAGCTCAAGGTGGAGTCTCTTACATACCTCCAATCTCACTCCAGAGACTCTAATGACAACATCCAATGCTTGTTTAACTTCTGGGTTTGCCAGAAAGAGCTATATTTGGGAAAAAATCTGAAAAGTTGCCCCTTTGACTTGTGCTCCATGGAAGTTCCTGGCTCCCATGAGTCTCCCTGTACCAAAGCTAACTATTAAGCTCCTGTTATTGCAGTTCATTTCAGCAACAGCAGTTGCCCAGCAAGCACTACATTCAAACTGCAAAAACCTTTTGGAATTCACATTAACATATAAAGGATGTTTTGTTGTATCAAAACACTTTCACTTCTTAATTCTCTGCTGTTATTCACATACATGAAATGGGGATAATTAACAGCAAAAAATGTTTCACAACTTCTAAAAGGTAATAGTTGTATCAAGTGTGTCAAATGTCTTCCTAGCAGCATATGTGTACATATTTTTTAGTATTCATTTCTGGCTTATTTTAAAAAAATGAATTGAAATTAGGACACCTGCTGGTATTCAACCCCTACCTAATTTCAATTACCACAAACACGTAATAGAAGAGCAAATACAGGCAATTTCAGATAGCTCTAACATTTGCCATCATATTCCATCTCTTGTTTAAAAGAGTACTAGCTGTTATAGGCTATTTTGATGGAAAAAAAGTTAATTTTATATTCTGATTTCCTTTTTTGTTGCAGAAGATAGAGATGCACAAGATTTCAAAGATCCACAAATTGAACAGTTTTACAACACTGCAGCACAATTACAATCTCCATTCCATGCATATTCAGAAGCAACAAGCAGAAGATTTTGAGAGCTAACATGCAGTTATGGGATGAGCTTTTGTAATCAAAATCATCAGCTTGAAAATTTGAGTATTATTCACTGCTTGTCCCAGTACTCGTGTTAATGAAAAGAGCCGTGAAAATTCCTGTCCCAGCTGATTTATAATAAAGCTTTCAGACAGGAACATCAGCATATGGTATATCTTAAAGATAGTACAAAAGGCTGAAACTATTTTTTAATTAATTTTTGTGGAAGTATGTTGTGTAGAATAAACTTCAGTTGTGATGCTGGCTGCAAATAAATAATCCAACCTGTTAGGTACAAACTCCTTGCAGTGGACCACCTTTCTAACTGGGTTGCACCATCTGAAAACACCACTGGGCTGGAGCATAACAGGGTCTTGCTGGTGTTGCTTGTCATTGCTCCAAAAACACAGAACCAGAGAGCAACTTGGAAGAGGTCAAGTTTAGGTGCTTAATGCCTTCTCAAAGATTTACAAAATAAACATGGTTTTGTTGTTGTTTTTGGGTACTATTATTATTATTACTACTACTACTACTACTGCTAGGGGAACTCACATATGGAAAGTAAAGGGATGTGCCAGTGTACCAGGAATTCAGCTGCCAGCCATGGATTTTTTCACCCTTCTCAAATAATTTTGCAATTTTTTCTAACAGATCGTAACTCAAAGGTTACAGCTCTTCTGATGCCCAAGGTAGGCACTTTCATCTGGAGTCAGGCTCAGTCCTAGCAGTACCTATTCAGGGGGTCCACAAATATATGTTAACTTACAGCTGACTTCAGGGTAGTTTTGAGAGTAAAAGACATGAGTTCAACTTACTATGGAAGAGCAGAGCGTGCCTGGTCTGACATCTATAAACATCTGAGCAGATTGCACACCTCCTTACCTTGTGCTAAGAAAGGAAATGCAATGTAATATGGTACAGGCCGTGTACATACAAAATCCTGCCTTTGCAGTCTCTGCCACAAGCCTCTTTCTTTAGTAAGTAGGAGTGGAGGCAGAAAGCAGGGCCTCCTGCTGCTGATCTTCTCCAGAAAATCTCTAGACAAGCCCCAGGTCCAGCACTGTTCTGAGATCAACAACAACTGTCCAGGGATGCCCTGGACCAAAGAGCTGGTCTGGCTGCAGGAGAGCAGCAGCAGCAAGGATTTGAGCTGGAGAAGGAGAGGACAGTGGTTCATTAGCACAGAGCCCATGCTGGGACTGCTCAGTATATGGTTTGAAGCAAAGGTCTCTGCAGAAAAAAACATCCAGAAGTAGATGGGTCTGGCTTGGAAATGATCCCAGGTACATCCAAGCCCAACACTGTGCCTCACTAACCTCACTTCTTTTTAAAGTCTCTTCACATTAAATATAAAATTTGATTGGAGGTTTTTCAAACCCGTACATATATTTTCTCATTTAATAACTATTAATTTTCCTATTTGTGGCATGGCTGTTTAAAAGGGTAAGCTAAAAGTGTAGTATCTACTACAGTTAGTATGTAACTTATCTACTTACAGGTATCTCCTATTCTCCAGCTACTGTGAAATGCTATTTTTTACCATAAAAATGTTCTTTATGTCAGTTTTTCTGGTGTGAGCAGGACTTCCATTCTCACATTGGCACATGACAGCACAGTTACCAGACATGACTACACTGAAGCATGTCTTCAAGATTTATTGCAGCCTCAATGAAGTTTTGGGCTTGAAAGGGCTTAAGCCCTCTGCAAGAAACAGAAATAATAATTCAGGGGCAGGTTAAAGCAGAGCTTTACAACTATAGACTGTCTATATTTTCCCCAAACCAGCAAAACTAAGTTTTTTAAGAAGAAGTAGGTGGGGTCAGCTGCAGATGCACATTGGGATATTACAGGGTGTAGGTAGGCAGCACCTCTCCAAACAAAACTGTTTCAAAGTACATCTGCTGTGAGAGAGGCAATCTATCAAAAATATCTGGGCCTTAAGCCTAAAAAGACAAGATGGGCAACCCTAAGACCTTTTAAACTATTTTGAAAAATTACAGATTAAGCAGAGGAAAGCATTTTAAGTAGGATTTTAAACCATTTATTTAAGCAGCATAAACCTTCTGGATATAACCATCATCAAAACACAAGTCTGCCTGCAACTCTAAAGGTGATGGGGGAGAGAATTACTGTGGAGTTTTTTACCAGAAAAAAGAATAAAAACTCCTACTTTATGTCAAAAAAAATAATGGAAAATATGACAAACTTTGAGTGCACTCTTAAAGCTCTTGTTAAGAATGGAAGGAAATAGAAAAGGAGTTCTCAGCTCCTTGTTCACAGGGTCTCTGCTAAACAGCAGCAAGACATGATTGCCTTCTGCATCTGTCTGCCTCTGCAACACTTTGCTGCTGCTCTTAGCTGCAAGTTGCCACCTCACAGTTCATGAGCTGGTCACAACCTGCTTCATAACCATATAGAGAGAAGGAGACAGGTGTTTTGATATTTTCTGTGTTGCTTATTAATGTTGTCACAAGTTAGGCATCTGGGAGACCATCCAAAGATGACCTTTGTTTCTCATCATCTTAAAGGCATACCCCCTTTTTATTTACTCAATTCCCATGCCATCCAGTTTGCACTTTTCAGTTTAGTTTCTGCGCTCCTGGAAAGGGCTCAGCACCCACACAAGCTCTCAGATGTCTCATCCCTCTCTCTTGGTAAACAACCAAGAACGTGCTACATTTAATCTCTCCACTTCAAACAGAAACCCTAGTACAACTTTGTTGAGTCAAATGGATAATTTAGGAAAACAGCACGTCTGGCTGTCTGAGACAAATTCCACACAAATTCCATGCCTTCTTAAATGGTATATAGAAGTTTTCCATGTGCCAAATGCCATCATTGCACCTCTTCCTGTTTCTACATTAAAAGAGTAGTTGTGATTTTGAATACCTAAAGGACAGAGGAGCTGGCAGAAATCCTTGTTCTTTGAAGAAAACTCTCCCGTTCCACATGCTCACAAGTTAATAGCACTTCCAGAAGCACCACGATGAATTTGAGGAAGCCAGAAGCACATTCAGTGCTGCTGGTTACATGCAGTTTTGGAATGAGGAGACACTCAGTTCCTCTGCCTTCAATTGCTCAGTGGGAGAATCAGGGGGAGTATTTGACACCCTCACTGAATCAGCTCTGTTTTGGTGAAAGTCTCGGAGTCTTCTGCTTTGTCATATTTATGACACCACATTGGTCTAATTATGGAATCCCCTTCAGCAGTGACCAGATACTTTCCAAGGGCCCTGTACAACATTTCACCTTGCCAAGCTTATGGCAAGGGAGCTCCTCAAAGCCAAAAGCTCAGGGTTTATCAACAGCTTTATACTCATTTACAAAACAGCATCACCCTTGAAACTCCTACCTAAGAGCCTGGATTACCACTGGCTTCCCTCACATCTGCATGCCTTCAGAGTCAGTTCTGAGAAAGACTAGTTCTGCTCAAGGCTTTGTATCTTCCTCTGAAGTTCACCCCTCACCTATGATTTTTGCATCCTCTTCTTCCTTTCCAACACCTGTTAGTGAACAATATTTACATCATTGCTTTGTGTGTCATGAACTAAAATTTTATGCTGGTCTCATAATCTAAAATACTTTTTGAGCCCTAAATTGTCCAATAGACATGCTACTTTTCTTTAGCCCTCTTTTATCATCCAGGCTTTTTTACAAAGATTATCCATTAAATAATACTTAAGGAAATAATTTCTACCCTGTGTCAGCAGGGCTCAGTTACTTGAAAACAGCACACATCACAACAGCATCACACACTTGCACAGCCTTGGCTCAAACACGACTGTCACTGAAAATGGCCTCTTCGTCAATGCTCCGGTAGAGCATTCATACATGGCAGAATAAAAGGCACATAATTCAGGACTCAGCAGATATTCTCAGTCAGTCAAATAAATTAATCCAAAACATTTAATTTGCTAGAGCTGCACATTCCTCTTACAAACATATACTCTCCTAATAGAAGATTCCAAGTCCATGTCACTGAGGCTGCCATAACACAGCTGACCTTTCCCTGGTCAAGAAACACTTGACTTGTCATTTTCTTGAGACATTTTTCATCCTAGATAGGAAGTCTTCAGACATGTTTTCACTGGGCTCTGCAAAGCCAGCTGATTGACCAGCTCTCATCCATACCATTGGATCACTGCATTCAAAAGGCATTTGTCTGTTTTTCATGAATGAAAATAAACAAGTCATTGTCCACAGAGAGTTTCAATGGCTATCAGAGATCACTATATAAGTAGCATTAATTTTGCTCACAACTTCAGCTTCGTATATTTAACACAACACAAAATGGTAATTTTTTAATCACTACATACTTTTGCCACAATTCTTTTAAATCAGAAGTCTTCCCAGGTTCTGGTGACAGCCTTGTCCAGCTGTGTCAAAGCCTTCAGAAGGACTTCTGTCCCTAAATTAAAATCCAGACCAGTTCTGACTCAATATCAAACATAAATTTTCTACATTTTCTGAAGAGTTGAAGTCACACCAGAACATGATGACATTTGCTTGTTGGTTTGGCTTTTATACCAGAAAGAACCTGGAAGTAATGAAGCCTGGCAAGACAATGAGGAACAGTCAGAATGTACTCTAGTTGTTATGTAGTATAATTGCAGCAATTATTAACTACCTGCCATTCTGCCGTGCCAGAGAATTTCCTTTTCCTGACAGTCTCTTCCCCTTGGATCTTATTAATGACTTCTGACAATGAACCTCCCCTGTTTTATCCTTGCTATGTGAGATTCCCTTCATATCAAAAATTTTTAATAAATAATATAATTGCTTTGGACAAAGGCTTCAGAACATATAAAACTTCCAAAAAACATGCTTCAATATATAAATCCACAGAAATCAAAATTACAATTATAAAATCCCTGCTGATCCTAACCCACAGGCATCCTCTTTCTCTCCCCAGCACAGCTGGGAAACCTCTGTCTTACTTTGAGTGCCTGCATCTCTGCATTCCATGGCTACCAAGTTCTATACCCCACAGGAAAACAAGGCAAGCAGAGCAAGAGGGTCTCTCAGTCCCAGTGTTATGATCTCCTCAGGACTCATGCCCCTCATGCAGCAGGATCAGGGCCTCCACCACATCGGCAGACAGGTCTGTAGGATGCTGCCCCTCTGTACCTCCCACACCAGGTCCTCTACTCTCAGGTAGACAGATTTGGGTAGTTGGAAAGATGGAAAATGTCTACAGACATTGGCAGAAGTGCCTTCACCCCAAGAAGCTGGATCTAGTGTATAAACACACGTGTTACTCACACTCGTGGAACTGACTTCTGAGATAAAGCAAATAATGAAGGTAAAAACCCCAGCATTTTAAAATACACTAGTGTAATCAATACAAGGAAACACACAATTTCCAAGCAGGACTTTAAAAAAAAAATCATTTCATGTGATGAAAACATGCTAGAATGTGACTTTTTTTCACCCACTCATACTCAAAAGTTTTGGCTTAAAAAACAATAACAATAGCAGTAATGAGCATTATTTCCCTACCGCCAAGTTTGCTATGCTTACCTAAACAAAAACAGACATGTTTTAAAATAAAACTCTGTCACTGTATTAAACAAATGAGAGCTTAAAATGAAATTTTTGGCAAGTACCAGTGAGTTTTCCCATCCCAGTGGATGTATCACCCTCCAACAGAAAAACTGAGCACTTGCTTGAAAACACCCTGAACGAAAACAAGCAAACAAAAAATATCTAACCAACCAGAAAAAAGCAAGGTATATACATAGAAATGGAGTAATGAAAGAAGAACACATATATTTTGTAGCCCATAACAGTTCCATTCAGCATGTTGTCTGGCATAAATGCAAAGGGCAGCTTTAATGCCAGTTGCTGTTTCAGAAGGAAGCATCCTCCATCTAGTCACTGCTTCAGTCAAGCCTCACTGTCTATTCTGGGCACATTTTGGAACATCTCTGATCTACCTGACACACTACTATAAGAGAAAATTATGCACTCAGCCCTTTCCACATACAATTTCTCATTTATGAATTAAACTGCTTATTTTAGTAAGAGTGGGCTTTTCATTTTTAGTATTTTCATGGAAGAGAGCATTCAAAAGCCTTCTTACAGAGCCATACAATAGGCCTTCCCATGCCTCCAGCTGACTCCCCCCTTCCCAGGGTATCAGGCCCTGGACAACACAGACTCACTTCAGTATCGGAAGCAATCACAACTTTAAAAACACCAAGAGACTTTACACAATGGAATTTGGGATTTTTCCATGGCACATTTTTACTAATTTTTAAGGTTTGATTGGCACTATACTCTCCAAAACCTGCCAACTTAGAGTCAGGTATTCCTTATGCAAGTTGTTTTTTCCTACTGTAGTGTAAGCAAGAGCTGCATTTGTCACTGTGGGATATTTACAGCCTCCTTGAAGTAAGGAAGGGCTCTTCAGTGCTGCCCAGTCACGGCAGATAAATTTGTGCCTGCCAGGTCAGGTTCAAGGAGTCTAGAGGCAGGCACATTATTCCCAGCCACGTGGCAGAGAGAAGCTTTTATCTAGTTTTTGTTTAAAGTGTAAGAGACTGCTTGGCTTTAACCAGCCTACTTAGTTGAGCCATGTAGTTTCTTTATATAAAGTTGAAAGGCTTTGAATCGTATTAGACACTTTGGCAGACACTTCAGCTCCTTTGCCCCATAGCAACCATCTTTTCTTCTGTACACAATAGTAGATCTCCCTCCAACTTGATTTATTTAACAGATACATAAAGGACACCTCTCTCCCTTCACCCACCCTCTTTCTTTAGGCTCATGAAACCTTGAAACAGTGCCACTACTTGTCACAAGCAACCAGCCCTGGCTGAAGTTTTATTTGCCAAAACAGGGACAAACTGTCCCCATGCCTTCCATGGGGACCAACCTCATTACAGCACAGCAGAGCTGTTGCTGGTGAGCCCATGCAGGGATCACAGCACGTCCAGTTCCTCCTTCAAACTCCTGCAGGAACCGTGATGCGTATTCCCATGGCCTTCCTGGGTTCTCATCCCAGCACTGTGTTTGCAAAAAAAGTCCAAGTAAGTAAAAGGCAAACTCGCCTAATGAACGCATTTATCATGTTTCTAGCTCCCTTTTTAATTCCTGTAATGAAGCAATAGCCAACTCTGCTGTGGGTGGAAGCAGGGGATTTGGACATCTTTTTCCCAGCTGCACAGCAAAGTGCTCTGCAGCACCAAGAAAAAGCACTACCTGTGGCAGAAAAAAAATTAACTAATTCCATCTCTGGTAAGAATGTCATTATTCATGAAGAATACTAATTTTAGCCAGTTCCTAAACATTACATTTTGTTTCAGTTCCGTTTTCCCTGAACAATAATGATGGGACCAGGGGGGAGAAAGGGAAGTTGGAGGCTGCTCTTGATTTTCGTTTTGGGATCTTATTCTCCATGTGAGAAAAGCATCTCAAAAAAAAAAAAAAAAAAAGCCAGACCTCTTGGGGAGTTGAAGGTTACAGTGATGTGCTTGGCAGCTTCCTGCATGGAGGATGTATCCCCCAGGGTACACCACATGCTGGCAATTCCTGCAATGGCAGATCTGCCACAGCCAGGGAGGCAGTTTGCAGGAACAAAGCATCTGTTTTCAGTTAGGTCCTTGTATTTATTTTGGTTTAGGGCAAATTTGGGAGGAAATTTCAAAAGGGCTCCTTCTAGAAAGCAGATTCAAGTGGCCCTTCCCTTAACTGCTTTGGGAAAAGATTTCTTTGGAGAAAAGTGGAAAAAACCTGTTTATTTAATGAGTATTTACAAGCATAAAAATGTATAATATTAAACAATAAAACTTCTCACTGTTTTGAAGATATGGTAAATTCAGAAAATCCTTGCCATGGAGTGTAGTTCAGCTCGCTCAGTCTCTTATCACTCCCTCCTGTGCTGGAAAATGCCATATCCTGAGCCCTGGTGAGCCACAGGTGTGAGCTCCCAGTGGTTTTTCATGTTTTCAGTCCAGAGCAGGGCCAATCAGTTCCAAGAAAATGAAAAGCCACAGACTGGGGAACTTCTCTGCTTCAGCTATCTAAAAACTAATTGAAAGCAAAGGAGAGTTTTCTCTCTGTCTCTGCTGTAGCCAACACAGTCCAGGAGAAGAATGTGGGGGAGCAAGTGCAGTTTCTGATAACAAACTCCATGCTTCTTTTTCCTTCCTTCACTCTCAGAACAAGTATTAAAGGTGCAGAACTTAACATCCAGCATAAACAGAACAGACAACTGGGGATAAAAGCATCATAAAGTCACCTTAGGATAGTCCCTGAAATGCATAAGCTGCGATTTGGCATCTCACTGCAGGCTTTAAGAGCATCCTGGGGTAACAAGAGGAGAGAGGAGGGATGTGATGAAAACAGCATTGTGTTTATTAAAATATATCACTAGTCATCTGGGTTGTTGTTGCTTTTCTTCATCTCCATGTTGGATTTTCATGTCAGTGCACAAGCTGAAGGTACAGGCTCAGTCCTTAGAAGTAAGAGACTGACTCCTAAAAACCACACTGGGATCTGGGAGGCTCCTAACTGCTAGCCCTACTGCTGGCTGATGGAGGTAGACTGCAGCCACCTCCATCCAGGGAGCCCGCTCCCTGGCTTTACCAGACCATGCCTCATATTTGAGGCAAAGATCATCCTCTGCAATCTACTAAGGAAAAGCATAAAAAGGAAAACTTAAGGGTGAATATTGTCTTGGTAAAATGGCACCACCACTCTGACAGTGCACTCAGATGTGCCTGGGAAGGTTGGTCCCTGAGCCAAGCAGGTAAGCACTGCACTAGGACCGCACCACACCTTGGCACAGTCCCATCAGCAGCATGGCTAGGTGTGACCAGCCACACATTCACATGGGGATGAGAAATGGGCGAAGTCTAACTACTGCCTCTGGGTCTCATTTTAGTTTTTTCCTAGAAGCTGCTGCTGGTTTTCCCAGCTGCAGTGATACTTTGTGAAGCTCGTGATGTTGTGCATGGTCGTGGTGTTTTTACCTAGCCTAGGTTTCTAACTTGGGACCTTTTGTGCGTTAGGCAAACTTTAACCACTGCACTAGCTTAACAAACACGTTAACAACTGCCAACCCTTTTCCAGTGCTAGTTGCAGCCAGGATGATCTTTCTGTAAGAGTTAGTGACTTGCAAGGTAGAAACCACATGTGGCTCTGGGCAGCAGGTATAGGAGACCCCACATGGGGCTGAGCACTGTCTCAGTGGGCTCTACCACACAACAAGGTGCCCAGCCCCATTGGAGAGGTGCCACATGGATGCAGGACAGGCATTCAGGATACAGGAGGCACAGAGCCCAAAGGCTGGCCATGGGAATATGTCTAAACCCTAAGCCTTTTAAAAAAGCCTATGCCTATTGCAAGGCAAGAAAACATTGTTGTGAAACATCTCCTGCAGCCAAAACAGTCTTCCTCAAAAGAGAGCAAAGCAGGCCGCCATGCCTATCAATCCTTTGCTGATTAAAATATTCAGTTGGTATTGGGCAGATCACCTCTGTTGCAGTGGAGGCAGAGCAGTGCTTCAGCCCCTGTGGCAGCCCCCAAGCTTTCAGTACCAAAAGGCCCTAGGCCCTGCAGACGCTGCCAGTACTTCTGGGGACATGTTCAGCTGCGCATCATGAGCTGACAGTCAAGGCACTGCCTGGATGGCCAAGGGATAAGCCAACCACTCCTACACCTGCATTCAAAATTCAGTTTTGCATATTCCTCCCTGTCTCTCCCAGTGCTCAGAGGCACGGCTGTGCTGTGCACTGCTGTGCTATGTTGTGCTCACCACTGATATTCTCTTCCAGGTGCCTCTCCTGGCATATGAAAGAACCACAGAGCCTGGGTTTTACTCAGCTACTCAGGCACTTGTCTCTCAACTAAAACACAGGAGAACAGATCTGCACTCCAGCCTCTCACAAAATAGCCCAGTACAGCGCCGCTCTCCTCAAATGGTGGGAAACTTCTGCCTGAGGCCATGCCTTTCAGTTATAAGCATTTATTTTGAGAGATATGCCCTGGCAGAGGAGAAGCACACCACTCCTCCTACTGCTGCTCTTCAGTTTTGCACAGGTTTTGTAAAGGCAGTGGCCTGCTCATCCACCAAGGCTCTTGGGCACAGGGAAGGATGATGTTTCTCCCCCTCAATCCTGCCCCCACAAATGGCTTATAGCCCAATGATTTGGGACCAGCAGAAAGGTGTTGGCTTGAGAATCCTCTCAGACAGAGAAGAGACCCAAATCCCTGCCTAATCCCCCACATGAAGGTGTCTAGGCATGGAGCTACTGTATACTGATAGCAATCAGCCATTTTATTATAAGACAAATCTCTTTCCACAAACATTCAGTTCTCTTCCTGGAATGGGAAGACAGCTCAGGATGACTAGCCAACATGTTGGCCTCACAACTGGGGAGTTCAATCTCCAGATTTGATGCCAAGCCATGTATACATGGTCTTGGCTGGGAGAAGCACCTTGCAGCCCATCACTTAGCCAGCATGGCACTGCTTGCATGTGCTGTGCCACCAAACTGAGAGCACCTCTAGGAAATTTCTAGTAAAAACTAAAACACCTCTAGGCCATTGGATATTGTGGCAGTTTTCAATTAAATGCACTTTCAGGTAGGGTTTAGTTGTCTTTGTGGCTGTGGTCATTGTCTAGGATTACAGACTCCAAGTGCAGAAAGGCGAGAGCTGCATTACCATGATGCTCTGCTTGGGCTTATGAGCCTTTCTGTGCAATAGAATACTCTTGCCCCAGCACCGTACCACACTAAAGCAGCCCCAGCATGAAGCTGGCTCAAAGCCAGCCATTCCTGAGAGCAGCAACTGTCCCAGCTCCCTGGCTGCTTGCCCCTCCACTGGTGGCACAGCAGCAACCCCTTACATTCTCTCCTGTCGCTCAGCAGCTCTATGCAATGCTCAGGAGATTTACCAGTCTCCAGTAATTTTCACTACCCACAGAAATACAATGCTGGAAGGGGAACAGACCAGAGCATATGGGCAGACACAGTAATTAATGTTTTCTCCTCTTTATTTCAGATAATTCCCAAAGATATGTCTAAGTCCAGTGCTTGTAAAATGGTTATGCCATGACCAACACCGACTGGGCATACAGGAGGTGAAACAGTGTTTTAATCTAGGGAGGCTGACTGCAACCCCAGCTACTCCAGGCAGCCAGCAGCTCACAGCCCTTCCCTGTCCAAGCATGGGCAATTTCATTGCACGACAGCACAAGCTCCAAACTATAATTGGTCATTCTTTCTCCCATAACTGTGTCAGCATGGCCCTGTCTATTCTGCCATTGACGGAGGCAACCAGACAGGAGGATATACAGCAGTGAAAACAAGACAAAGCTTCAAGGGGCAGATGAATGGCTACAATCTACCACTGGTCATGTTCCCATTTTTATTGGCTTGGCATGCTTTTTAATGCCATGTAAAACTGAGTTAACTGAGGCATGAGGCTGCCTATATTATTCTGGCTGCTGTTGCAAGGGTACAAGCCAAGAAAGCAACCTTCCTGGGGAAGAGCAGCAGTGTTGTCATGCTAGGAAACAAAATTATGCTTCTGAACCACAAAATTGCTAAGTTCCTATTTCATTTCTCCAGAAGATCAATCAGCTAACACAGTAGGCAGTGAAGTCAACCCCTCAGCTGCTCAAACCAGTGTGACCCCACCTCTGGGCAGTAGCACTTGAGCCTGCCATATTAGACACCCTAGGTATCTGCAACCTGTAAGCATCAAGGTTTTTGCTTTAGCCAGAAAAGTTTGCTGAACTGCATACCCAGCAGTTCCATCCCTCCACTGCCAGTTCAAATGCATGTCTTACCCTCAGCCTCAGTCCCTCAGCACCACTCATGCTCATTGCCTGCTTCTGATAGACCCAAACAGCCAACACGTGCTCCCAGCCCGCAGAGCCGACGGTGAAGGCAGCAAAGATTTGCCAGGTGGCTCCATAAAAAAAGGATACACGTGTCTATGTAAATGCTCCATCATAAACAGAGCTGTAGCAATATGAGCAAGCCAGACCAGCTGCCACAGCTACAAAATACACTGGGAGCAGCTACTCTGCTCTCATTATGCCGACACAGTCAGAGCAACAAACTCCTCCATGAACCAAGGACTCATGTAGAAAAGGTGCTTACAGGGATTAGGACTGCATTCCTGTTTCACAGTCAGACAAGGTCTGACCTTGACTTCGGAGGCTTGGGAGGTTGCACTGGGCCAAGGACAGGCCAGGAGGGTTTGGACTGTGACCCTCATGACCAAATCAATAGTGCTCACGTGGCTAGAACCACTGTGTAAATCAGTGGCTTGTGAATCACAGGGACTAGTTTTCTAAAATGAAAAAACATCACAAGACATATAGATGCCCTCCTCCAGCACGTCTTAAGTAATTCTGAAAAGTTAATGTATTTTAAAAGACATACAGAATTTGTAGATTTGTAAGCATCTGTTAAAAGCGTATTAAGAATTATATATAAATACATTAAACACTTTAAAGAAATATGATTGAGTTGAATGTATCTAAGAGATGCAAAGCTTTTAACTCCTCCTGCTGCTATATTTGTAGTTTGGGACTCCTTTGGCTTTAAAAGCAGATAATTGTATAGAGAAGCTAATTCAGGAAGGCAGCTTCACTAAACACTTTTTGGGGAGAATTTGTGCAAAGAGCTTACTAAAAGTGCAACCAGACAATATAGTCTGTGACAGACACAGTTGTATTACCTGGCAGTCTTTTTTACTCTGACACGTGGAAATCAGATCTGTCAGCAGTTATTTTTAGCAGATGTGAGGCCATGAAGGACTCACTACACAGTTTTTTATGATTTCACTTACCAACACTTAATAATACCTGTATCAAACTTTGAGGTGATGCAAACTTCTGCAATTTGTGGAAATGAGGATCATAGGTATACAATTCCTACAAGTAGGAGTAGATTGTTACAACAAAGCCAGAGGTTCCAATTAATGTGTTTTGTGTAAAAACTAGGAAGCAGCTGGCTTCGGTTTCATAAAAGTTACCACAACAAAGTTGCAATGGAAGGGGCAAGCAGAGACACACATCCAGACTGAGCACCCTTTATCCAAATCACAGCACACACTGTTCCCAAGACAGGCCTATCCAGAAACCAGCTTTGGCAGCTGCTGTGTCAAGTGTCAAGAAAGGGATTGCAAACAAAATATAACCTAATCAGAGGTTGAAATAAGCTACATAATATACAAGAACTCATATCTGTTGCTGTTAATCTACCTGAAGTACAAAAATCAACTTGCAAATTTGCCAGTTAGACTAATATTATATTCCCATCCCTCTTGTTTAATAAAGGGTTCACATTCCTTAGGAGTCATGCAGATTGTGACTGCAGTGAGGAGATGGCCCTCAATGGGTGGAGATTCACCAGTGAGTGAGTCTTCCTCATTGTGATGGCAGAAAAACCATGCAGAACTGAGATGCCTGGACCAAATACTGCCTTTCTCCCTATTTTCACCTATTCACCTATTTAGCAGCCCCACTAGAGTGGAGTTCCCTTTCCAGACCAGCTGGAGAATTTCATTATTGCAGTACAGGTGACCAGTCCGCAGAGATGTGCAATTGTGCCTTTTGTACCACCCTTCCCTTTGAACTTTGGGTATGAGGAGCTGGACCGAAGCCAAAAGGATGGAAGATGTGGTCACATCACAGCAGGTTTTAATTGGTGTTCTCCAAATGCTGCAAGTAGGGACAGTACACAGAATACTGTTATACTGAGTTATAGCTAGCTCTTCAAGCATCTGTCACCCAACAGACCTTGCTTACAGAAAAGAACTTGACCCACTAGAATGTGCATGGACTTGCAGAAGATGAGATTAGATTACAACATTAACTCATATAAACATTAGTCAAGAAGTCCTTAAGAGATAAAAGGGAAAAAAAAAAAAGCCTAAGAGGTTGCCACATCTAATTATGCTTATTGTCAGAAGTGGGGTACATCCAGAACAGACTTGAGTACAAGGGCCACTAAAGAACCGGTAGTGCAAACACTACTGCTTTCTCATCTCTGCAACTTGAATAATTGTTCTTTTTTCCCACTTAAATTTAGAAATTCTCCCTCTCATTGCCTAGAATATCAAGTGGTTTGCTGGCAATACAGATAAAGGAATTGTCCTCATGGTATTAGCTCATGGTAATCTTTTTGTCTGGAAAACTCACCAGAAGGGATAATTTATACTAATCCTACAATGGAACCCATAAATTGCTTTATGTGGAGAAGAAAATGTGTATCTGTACCCTGTGGAGGAGACAACAGATATGTATCCTTGAAAAGCAGAAGTCTTGATATCTTAGCAAATTGTAAGGTAAGATTGAACCCCCAATTATCTGTAGAGGTGTCTGGGCCTCCCTGGTTAGAAGAGAGCCAAGGAGCACATGATTGGCTCTCCCATCCACTCAGCTTACAATAGGTAAAAAAGTATTTCACTGAACTGGAGGACATCTCTCTGGTCCCTGGAGGGTTTCACACTCATTCTCAGCCATGAACAGAGACAGAGCTATGGAAGGATCCTTCCTGGAAGAGCACAGCTGAGGTTCAGTGTGTCACCCACAAAAATCCTGAAGGCACTGACTGTTAGCAGTGAGGACCTGATTCAAATGAACCCATTGAAAAAAAAGAAAATTTAAATTCTATCTAAACAGAGGTAGTGTCTGGAGAGCTGGCCAGGTCGATGCCTGCAGGCAAGGAGACAGCAGGAAATGGTGCCTTAGAGAGCTTGTGAACAACATCCATGTTCCAGAGATCCATGAGCCTGTGCTTTCCTGGGCTCTCTCCCTGGGGTGGCAATGGGAGGGTGCAGAGAGCTCATACTGTTCATACTGAAGCATTAGTGTGATAATGGCTTTTGAAAAGATCAATTTGGCAAAATAATGGGTTTTTTTTTCCTTTTTCACAGAAACCAGGGTACTGGTCTTACAGCTTTCATGTTTGGGGTTTTTTTTTCCTTCAACAGCAGTTTGTCCTTTAAAAAAATCAAAGAAAATAAATATTTCATAGTTTTGATCACAGAAAAAAAATCTGTTGACAGAAGAAAGACATACATTTCCAAGATTTTCTTTAACACAAACTTTCTCCCCCTTCTTTCCCACCACTTCTCCCACCAACAATGAAGACTACTAGCTGTGATTTGAACAGCTTGTAAAAATCACACAGGCTGTGGCAACTAACACATCCTGAGGTTTGCAACTCTGCCTGTACGAGGCTGATGTGACTGAATCAGGTTTTCAGGAGACAGGTTCACAGCTAGTCTTGCAGCCCTGGAGGAATCGTAGTCCCAAGCCTGCTCTTGCCACTTCCCCAGGCAGGTTTAGTGGCAGTCTTCATGATGTCTCCCAGCTTCCCCCAGGGCTTCCAGAAGCCCCTGGAAGAGTCCTGTTAAGCACAAGAGCCAGAGCATAACTTAATGCAGTTATATGTTGGGTGAATTTATTCCAGACCTGGTCCCTGCACTACAGTGATGTTCCAGGTGCTTTTTTCTGGCAAAGACACAGATTCTCCTTGCAGCTTTACCTTGTTCACTCACAGAATAAGAAGAAAACAGGAGTTTTTCAGAGCAGAGAAATGTGACTTGCCAAAAATAAAAGGAAAATGAAGGAATATCAAACTCCAGAGGGAAATAACATTAATTACTTGCTTAAGTATTTTTCATGTCATAGTTTTTTTCCTCTAACTTAGAGTTAGCAAAATGAGACAGCTCATGGCCTTTCCCTCACTCAACACTAATCAGTCAGTGAAATAATATCTGATATACTGATTCCATTTGAAAACAGTAATCATGGACCTCTACATTTATCCTTGTATGTGAACATCCCTGTGCCAGCAGCTTCTCTCTGGGAAGCCCTTGGACCATTCCACCTGCAGCAGTTAGTACCTAGCATCTCCAAGTATTCCTCAAAATGCGTGTGGCTGGCAGAGCACTCATGTGTTGGCAATACCAAGGAAAAGCAAAGGACAGGGTGAAAGGACACAAAAGGTATTACTTCTTCCTGCTACAGTGGGTCTTTCTAATCTATGGTTTCAACAAATGGAGACTGAGCAAATCATCTTTTGCTCTAAGAGCAAGGCACTAAGATGTGAATCAGCTGTTAAGGGAACTTAGACCAGGGACACCCAGTCTTGTGCAAGCTGGAAAAGAGGGAGGATTGTGGACTGAAACCACATCACCTGTCACAACAGGATATATTGCACCAGTCAGACCTAGAGGGAGAGCAAATTCCCCACTGAATCTGCACTTGTTCATAATATCCTTCCACAAAGCCCCCGTCATGGCAGGAACCCCAGCCTCCAAAAGCCCTTGCCCCAGGCTGGCAAGGGTGCCAAGAGGCAGCACAGCTCTTGATTTCTCATAGACACCCTCTGCGAAGCATTTTCTTTGGTGTCCCATTACACAGCAAATTGGTGATAATCGTGTCTGTCCTCCCTGAATCTGCACACTCAGCTGGCCCTGCTCCTCCTTGCACCACACACTGGAGGTCAGAGGCAGACATGGCCACACACTGGTTGGGACAGTGAATGACTTTTGCAGGACGATAGCAGAAGGGGAGTTTGGCATAATTATAAACACGCTGCTAAGATAAACCGAACCCCTAAGTTCCCCAGGTGTCGTAGATAGCGCAATGGTTTGGGACATGTAGTTTCTTTGCAACATAATGTTTAATTGTATCACATTAACATTCCAGTGCTGTATAAAATGTGCTAGTGAAGCAAGTTTTGACACGAGCTCTAAGTATTGGCTGAGAACTACTCTACACTGTTAGTGCCATGGTGTGGCTGTTTGCAGTAACTACATTTCCTATATACCTTGCACTGAAAAAGGAATTCAAACCCTTTCGTTTCAAAACAAAAACTTCCGAAATGCAGGCTGCAGCCCAGGACCTGGGAAATCCATGTTCCTGGTAGTACAAGGGAGCTCAGCTTTTTTCCCTGCCTACTCCTGCCCACCCTTACTCTGCAGGAGGTTAAAGTGTTAACATCGAAGCTGGCAGAGATGGCAGTGGCAGAAGAAAGGAGGGGGCACGGGGAGATGCCAGACCTAGGAAATCTTTCTGATGAAATACACAGCTGTTCTGTTGATACTGAATTCTCTTTCACTGTTTCTCCTGCTAGGTAAACATTTTTTAAGAAAATCATTTGTATAAAAAAACAAGAATGCTAAGTGAAAGCACCAAGGCAGTGCTGCAGATGACTCTTCCTGTACAGACACACAGCTCCACAGGGCAAATCCGAAGGTCTTGGGGAATTCTGATTGCTCTTGCAGAGGCATATCAGCATCAGCAAGAGTAACTCATCTCTTCAGCTCATGATTGAAGAGGGATCCACTGGTGCAGGAAATGATCTGCTTTTTTCTCCTTGGCTTTAGGGACATCTTGCTGTTCCTTGGTGGTGGTTGTCATAAGCTCATTTCTCTTGCTCAAACTGCAATGCAGCAAGCTGCCAGCCCTAACCTGGTCAATCATTCTAGAAGAGACCACATCTGGAACTGCTTTCCTTCAGCTTTGCAAGACTTTGCTCTCCTTCAGGTATTCCTTACAAGGCGCCACTCTGAAACAGCAGGAATTGTGAAAGCATGACCAGGCTCTGCTCTACCAGCACCGCAGCAGCAGTTTCTGCTGCACTTCCACTTGCACCTAGTCCCTGCAGCCTGGCAAACCCTGGGGAGCTCACCCCACAGCAGCTGATGGAGGAAGGAAGACTTGGCCCACCACAATGAAGTAGGGACCTAGACACAAGAGTGAGCTTCCCTCTGCCCACCCGTGCTTCATCCATGGTCAGACATTTGCTGGCATGCCGTTCACCAGAACGTGAGGTGGAAGTAGAAGAGGTCCCTCCCAAAATCTGGGCAGCATCCAGTTTGAGGCAAAGACAAATGTCACTGACCTTTACAGCATTCCAAGAACTAAAGTCTCTCAGCTCCCTTGCACTCACTGGAGAAATTGCTCAAAACCTGTTCTCTTTCCAGTCTCTCCCAAGAGAAGAAAAAAAAAAAAATTAGTCTCTGTGCAAGTGTATTTGTTCTGTGTGTTCTTCATTTTATATTTCACAAATCAATGCCAACTTTCAGTCATTGAATCCAGACACTCATGTTAACAATGAATGATTATATTCTCCATCTGAACATTTTCCCACAAGCACAAGCATTAATTCAAAGTATTCTTTTTGCAAGTAGTAGTGTCGCAATGTATATTAAGATGAAATATTTAACTCGTGTAGATGAAAATGCTTTTCTGGAACCAGTAGAGCCACACCAGCTTACACCACCAGAGACCTTGGTCCGCAGCTGTTTCCCCACCCCTGGGCAGCCAGGATGCTGTGTTTGAGCCAATAGGATTTATGACCATTTTAAATAGAAGTGACTTTCTCATGCGCATCGGTAAACTGCTGTGCTATTGGACTGCAAGGAGCTGAGTACTTTTCCACTCTTTTTAGCTATTGCTATCAGAAATCATGGGTTAGTCGATAACCACATTCCTCTGAGATGAGTTTGCCAGTGCACTGAAGGAGATCTGTTCACACTGGGAGGCATTGTTTCCCAGGCTATTCCAAACAATACAGAAAACACTGTGTTCTCGTTTCAGTACTACGAAGAAAGAGCTCAGTGGAAGGGCTTTTAAAGCACTAGCATATGCAACTCTGTAAATTATATTCTTTAAATAAAGAAAAACCCTCTATGTCATGCAGAACTGAATCATGATTTGCTCATGGACTGCATCCAGTGTCAGAAATATGGATGAGCTTTGGCTGGGCTTTCTAAGCAACAGAAATAATTATTTCACTCCCAGCAGAAGAGGGGAAAAGTATATTAATTTTAAAAATCCAACAGAGATTACACAAACACTTGAGCCCCCTTCATTCTCAATAGCAAAACATAATGACAAATTCATTTAAATTGAGTAGGATCAAAATATTTGGGGTAAGACCTTGCCCTGACTTAACTCTTGCCTCAGAGACCTTAATACTAAGTCAATGCAGAGCAAGGAGATGATAATCTGTCTGTAGTGAAGTGAATCAGTTTTGCCAACCAGGTCAGAGGTAGTATTTCAGGCACTAACTTGGTATTGATGCTTTAAATAGCAGCAGAGTGTATATGCCCCTACATAGCACTTGCTGTGAGGAGCTCAAATACACATTGGTTTTCACTCGGCCCTGCAAACCAGCAATGTCCTGGTGGAAAATGAAGCTGGGCAGACTAATGTTTGTCATTCCAAGCCAGACAGTAAGAAGTGGGTAGACTCTTCATTGTCCAAATTAGAAATGAATGGGCTACATTTACATGCTCAGTTATACCATTGCTCCAACAAGGGATCTCAGTGTTCAGATCTCTTTCCTATCATTCAGCATCACTCAGAACATATACTTGGTTTTGCATTGCTTGTTCTAACCTCACAATATACCCACAATATCTAACAAATCTCTTTTAGCTTAAAAGTCAGCTGGATCAGGCCAGAAAATGAAGAGCAGGAACTTTTCCAGTAAGAGTTCAACACAGTCCAAAAATGAAACAAGTTTTTAATGAAGCACAGCATAAAGCACATATGAAAGATAACCATTTTCCATAGCAGAAGCTTGAACTGTTTCACATTACTTGAATCCTTCAGAAAACAAACAATTTAAAACCCCAACTACATTTCTGTCCTCTTGTCCCCTTCCCTTCCCCTTCCCCATACATGCAGGCAGTCCCAGAAACGTCCATAAGAGGTGAATGGACAGATTGTCTTCACTGGACTGCAGTGGGCTTTGCTGTCTAGCATAACTTGCCCTATCATGTTCCTGTTAGTCTTGCAGGAATCTGTGTCCGAAAGAGCAATTCCAAACTGAGATGTCTGCATTACAGTCTCTGCCAAGGAAAGTCTCCAGGATGGATCATGGCCAAACTTAATGCTGCAGCTTTAAGGAAGCAATTTCGGTTCAGGGAGTTTTGTTCTGTTTTGCTTTTAAATCTAGTGTATTTTGCAATGAACTACTATATGCACCCACATACATGCCACACTAAGAGGATGAAGGAGAGGGAAACAGTACAGAAGAAAAATAAATTTAACAGTAAAACAGCAGGTCTGTTTTAATAGAGCTAAATGTCCCTTGCATATTTCTCCTTGTATGTGTTTTGCAACAGAACCAGGTCTGAGAACAGACTGGAGCATTAATAACAACCAGCATGATGGCTGCTGGAGTCCAAATCACAAGCAGACACAGGCAGTAGCAGATACCGATCAGCAGTCACAACACCATTAATTTTCTTTCCAGACTCACAGTGCTGCTCTAGAGCTCAGGTAGGGAAAATAGTCTCACACTGTGTCATTTACAAGTGACAAGAGAAGCAGTGAGGGACAGCGTGTCAGCAGTTATCCAGAGTAAGGAACATTATAAGTTTTCAAACAGAGATTGTTGCTCTAAACCCAACAGAAACTTCAGTGGGGATTTGGTTGGGTTCTATGCCAGAAATAAACAGAAATATTCAATAAATTTCTACAACACATCAGTGTAGTTTTTTTATGTAAAAAGCTTTAAGTATTCATAAAAGGAAAAAAAAGTAAAGAAAGAAAAGAAAACCACAGAAGAGCTGAAGAACAAGAAATAATCTGCTGAAAGCAAAAAATGGTTTACATTTTTCTGTGAGGCTCATTCAAGGTGGAAAGATTAGAAACATGTTGGAAAATGTTTAGAGAGGTACTAGATTGATCAAAGCACTTGGCTAGGATAAGGAACTAAAGGATCTGAGTTATTACTTCTTGGAGAAGTAGCTGCTGGGGAGAAGAAAAGAAACTAGAAGAGACAACCAAGGAAAAAAAGACCACTCTTGAATTGTGAGCCTGAAAGGGACCCAGTGCACTGCTTACAATCCAGTCTCATTACACTTCTGGGAAAAAAGAAATACAGAAGTTAACCAGCTCTCCTCAAAGCCAGTACAGGGTCCTTGCAGTGCTGTTGGAGCTGCCATGAGGCAGCTGCTGACAGCAGGCTGCTTACAGGCTGGGCCACTTGCCCCACCATCGGCACCCCACTTGGTGAGATGCCAAGTCCCTGACCCCACAGTGTGGGTTTTGGGAGAGAAGCTTTTGCAAATCCGTCTGTGACACCTGGAGGTATTTCCCCTCTAGGCCTTTACTCCTCCCCAGTGCCACAGATTGCTGTCCAGGAGCAGAGCATACTGTGCACTGCAGCGTGCCAGCCAAAAACGTGGCGTCCTGACCCCAGCTGCAAAAGAGCTGATGTGTGCCTGAGGGAGAAACATACTTTAACCCATTTTAGCTGCTTGTCAAGCAAACATGAGTCAGATCCCTAACATACCAACAGATATTAAATGGCAGCCAGAGTCTCCTAGCAAATGGGACTTCTGCATCTCACCGAGGCTGAGCCAAGTAGATTTGAGTGGTTGCCAAAAGTGCAAGTCCCTGCCCTGCCTCTTATACTGGCTCAATTATTCATGCAGATTGCAAATATGGGAAAGCTAGACCACAAGAAAATTGAAATCACTTAGGTTTTGTTGTTTTGGTTCTGACAGTTTTCTGAGCATTCAGTTCCTTGAAGATGTCCAGTGGGAGCACATTGCCAAGAGAAAGGCCATACTCTCAGTGCAGTCTCATGATCAGTTTTCTGTTGGTTACCTAATTCAGCACAAAGAAGGGTTACAAATACAGCTGGCCACACAAACACGTGCCAACACAGAGAGACTGAGAAAATTGCAGGTGGGATAAGGGAATACAACCACAGCCTTTGGAGAAAAATGGCACCAGACCATGAGACATATAGGGATCCCTGAGGTGACCTCAGTCAGCAGCTCAGAAGAGGATATCCAGGCACCTCCAGAAGGGGAGAAAACAAAACAGAAAAACATGTTTACTCCTGCTTACACTAGGGAACTATTCTCTACAATACTTCCCTTAGGAATCCAAGGGCAGCCAGTACTACCAACAGTGCAGTACTTCACGTGTCAGTGGCCACTGAAATGGTAGGGGTGAACCAAGGTAAGAAAGCACAGACTGAGCTGGAACCCAAGCCAATGAATTCAAGGTAGAGCCAGGAGAGCACAAACCCTTGAAGCACACAAGAGCAGTGTAAAATTACTGCAGATCATTTTCACACAATCTTGTGATAGCCTTGGTAGAGCAATACTACAGTAGATAAAAAGCTAACAAATGTTTCATATTGAAAGTCACAGCAAATATTAATCTGAATTAACTTCTTTAGGTGATAAGGGACGCTATTCAGAGGATCAAAGTCTCTTCATTTCCTCTTTGCAACACTAACAGATTCAGCTGGCACTTTGCAGTCACACAGGTGGCTTGACAATGATGAAGTGTTCATCCCAAGCTGACATAGATATGGAATAAGAAAAATACACTGGCAGTCAATGCACAATCTAGAATTATTTATAATGCAAACCAAGATCCTGTTTTCCTTCTTAATCTATACTAAAACTGTTGCTCAGACTAAGGAAGTCTAGCAACTAATGAAACTAAACCACAGGGGAGGGAAGAAGACTTTAAACAGAGTTTGTATTTTGAAGTCTGAATGATATGGTATCTCTAAAACACAAACAGCTCTTTATGCTTTTTTTATTATTATTTTTAACTCTGCTTTGATTTATGTCCAGGAAAACATATTAGGCCCAAGTCTGGGGCCTGAAGAACTTACAGGAGTCTGAACCAAGAAGCTGGAGCACCTCACCAATAGAGGAGCAGTTGAATAGCCTAGACAAGTCTTGACAGCACCAGTCAAAGAGAGGCGGAGGGGAGGATATCCTTTAACTAGCAACCTTGGAGGAGGCTTACCTCGTTAACCATCAGCATTGCACTGACTAAACCACAAATGTGCATTCCCTGCACACCCACGTGGGCTCTCAGAACTAACCCATGGCGGGGAGCTGGATTGCCATGAAACACAGGGTGGACAAGTACGGCGTCAGGAGAGAAGCCTCTCACCAAAGCACTGCTGCCTTCCCAGAGGCATGGCTCTCTCTCTAACTTAAATCAGGCTTTAGGTTCTCATACCTTATCAGAAAAAAGACCCCTTAAGGGCAAGGTAGCTAGAGAGCTTCCCCTAAGTCTTACCTGATTGGGACATACAGGGCCACAGTGGTGACAGGTACCTGCAGGGAATTTCTTTCTGGGAAGAAGGGAAAAGGTTGTTTTCATAGAGTATATCCCACATCCCAGGCCGATATTGTCAAATGGTTCTAGGGAGTCAGCTAGATTTGGAACCAATTTTTTAAAAGTGCAAATGTTTTTCTGTTACTAAAAGAGAAGAGTTAAATATTTTCAATCACCTATAATGGTTTGGTAACTCTCCAGGAACTTCCCCCTCATTCCCAGACTGAAAATGAAAAACAGACGCAGAAGACAGTTTTTGCTACAGTCGAGTATGTAAAGCATTTACTTTCCTAGCCCCCATTAACCCCAGCCTAGAAGGGTGTTTTCTGATGCTCCCCTACAAAAGGAGTCAAAAAAGTCTCACACATAAGAAAAAGAAAGGCATTCTTGCTTCCCCAAAATGTTGCATACTAAGGAAAAAATACATTGTTTATTGACCTGAAAGCAATATTTTTGTATTAAATTAGAGTACTCTCACTCGTCAACTTTCTGAAAGCACACTTTGGTTTTCAGTTTCTCCCTGCATCTTGCACAATTATACCTCTGGTTACCTATACCGAAGCCACTCTTGCATGCTAGTAGATTTGGGATGATTTTGCTTTTTTTAATGATAGCTTGATATACGGCATCATATGGGGATAGAACTGCCAAGCCCTGATACCTCCAGAGAAAACAGAGGTGGAAAGGACTCACCAAACCCCTGCTTTTTGTCCTTTCTGCTTTGCAACTAACCACAGCACATGAATACAGCCTGGACCTTGGCAACTGTCCGTTCATTATTAACAAATTAACGGCTTTGTAATTCCTCCTTTCCTTTTTTTCCGTGTGCAGACACACATATGAGCCTGGGGACTTTAACTTTTCATCTTGACAAATCCTTCCTCCTGCTCACCCCAGTTTTCAACAGCACAACGGGGTGGGGGGGCAATCAGCAAATCTTCCCAAGGCCTGTCAGACAGATCTACTTAACTCATTTCCAGTTCAGTCCAGATCTTCATGAGGAAATACAAAACAGCCATGGAAAACAGCATTTTTCTTCTGCAAGACCTCTAGGCCACTATTGTCAAGCAAAAATATGCCCCAAATGTGGGCATTCACAAGCATCTGTGCATAGCCTGGCTGCTGCAGAGGGCATGGCTACGTTCTCGAAAGGTGTCCGTGTCAAGGGCAGCCTCGGCCCCCAATCTGCCAGAGTTGCAACCACATTTCTTGTCACAGAAGCAGCACCAAGTGGCCAATATGAGACCCAGAGGCAGCCACACAGCCTTGCACTGTCACAAGGGTCACTGGCCTGGCTCTTCCTGTTGCATCCCTGCCTGGCGT
Organism: Nicator chloris; assembly: GCA_013400495.1. Lineage (NCBI taxonomy): Eukaryota > Metazoa > Chordata > Aves > Passeriformes > Pycnonotidae > Nicator > Nicator chloris. Next base: position 72,025 of record WAAE01016370.1, on the reverse strand, counting down.
CACTTCAGAGGCTTTTGTGCAGAGCAGACAGGGCTGCTGAGGCTCCCCCTGTGCAGCCATCTGAGGGAAGGGATTGTTTGATTTATGAGATGGGAGGAAAAAATAAAGCTCCCTCGTTGTTTGTCATTTGGAATGAAGAGGAAGAAGAGAGTCCTCTTATTTTTGGTATCTAAAGAGTGTTCACTGCACATTGCACTCAAAGGGAGGAAAGGAAGTGTGGGGGCTGGGTGCCCAAAGGGCTGTGCTTCAGGCAGAGCCCTCTCCCAGCGCTGGGTGACTCTCAGCCAAGCAGTCCAACAGAATGTGGCAGCTGGTGCAGGGGATCCACATCCCACTGTAACCCGAGGGCCATCAGGCAAAGGCATCATGGTAGCAGGGAGGCCCTGCCTCCTCCATCTTGTGGATCAGCCCTTTTATTCTGTGGTGTCCTGTGCAAGTCAATGAGGTGCTTTGTTTGATGGGAAAAGCAAAATGTTTGCTTGACCCAAAACGAACTTCAAGGCTTTAAATTCACCAATAAGCCATGACAAAAAATGGGGTTGTGAGTTAATGCCTCCAATTTATTTTCACATTTATGTGTTGACAGCCAATAAAAAAAAATAATCATACACACAATGAAGTTCTGTCTCCCACTTGTTTTTCTCATGAATGAGATTGCATATTTCTAGTTACTGGTCCTGGGAACTTTTTCAAGATTTTATTTTAAAATTAAATGGAAATGCTTGGGAGAAGAGTTAAGATTATACTAAGCACAGATAAGTTGCACTTAGAAACTCTGTCCCTTTGAGAAGGCTCAATACTCTTAAATTTATTTATTTATCCGTTACGTTTAGCTGGACAGACTGCATATTCCATATACAGTACAGAAGTGATACATTTCATCCTCTAATAATACTTCCCAGTTATTTATTCCAATGCAATGTCTTTGTTTAAAGCCAAACATGGAATCATACAATCATTATTTAGACCTCATTTCCTCAAGAATCAATGTCATTTTATTCTGAGTTTCCATAGGAGAAAATACTATTTTAACATGCAAACTTGTAGATACAATGGAAAATGAATTCCATTCAGATGATGCAATTAACCCCCAGTATAAATAATCTGTGGTGTATATTGTAATATGATAATGTGAAAGTCCAAAAGAACTCATTCCCAGACCACATCAGAAAATCTACTGAGTCAACAACTGCAGTAGACAATAACAGGACAAGTTAAAGGAGCAGAGCATTAAAAGAGGTTAGTTCAAACTGTACAGCATTTAAAATGTCACTGACAAGATTGAATATGACGATTCACACTCAAGCACTACATGAATTCACTCAGAAAAGATTTGGTAAATAAGATCTGAGTGTGAAGAGACAACTAGTTCAACTTGCTATGTCAAACTACCGCACATGGAAGACTGTTCCTGTCTCTGTTTTGCATTATCACCATCCATTTTTTAATAATTTAAAAGGAAAATTATTTGCTCAACCTATTTGCTTAGGAATTTGTTTGGCTTATTATAAGCAATCACATCTGAAGCTCACTTTCTTGACTAAAGATCCTCTGCACACATAGGATGTGGCTAAGTAACAGACGTAAGAAGCTGAAATTATTGTGGCAATACACATGTTGTTTCAACTGTTCTCTCTGATAAAAAAAAACACAACACAGCATTTCAGTAGGATATAAATGACTTCACTATATATGTAAAAAGAGTGCAAGAATCATATGGTAATAATTACTAGAAGTGCATAGTTCCCTTTTTCTTGACAAGAGCCACATGGCTTTTTTTTTTTAATCTATTGTATCACATATATGATGTAACAATATATCAATGCAAATCAAACAAACGCAAAGCAGCTTTCCAGCTGAGACTCCAGACACACTGAAGTCAGGCAGCTCCAACTGCAGGGTCCTATTTCCAGCTCAGCCCTCAACACTCACATTTTCTCTTTCTAGGTGTGTGGTTTAAATCAGTAGTGAAAGTAGAGAAACCACCACATCTATCACAAATTCCAACACAACAGCAAAACCAAACATAGGAAAAATTGATCTCCCTCTAAAAGCCTTCCAGAGCGATCACCTTGGGAAGGAGTTACTTATTGGTCCTTAGCTAATACAGGGGCTCCCCTCTTCCAAAGCAACACCTTCACCATGCAGCTTGGTTTAATATTAGCCTGCCACTTGATCCACAGCTTAAGGCTACAGCATGGAAACAAAACTAAATTCAGCAGAAGACCCAGATATTAAGCAAGGGTATGGCAGCACTACATGAAAAAAGCAGCCCAGTGAAATGGGTACAGTTCAGACCTGTTAATTTCCCAGGTGCTGTGCAATTAAAATTCAGTTTGGTAGTGTTTTAGAAGCTCATTACTTCAACATTCTTGGTTTCTTTTTGAGACATGCAATATCTAAATTCTGTAAGTATCATGGTCCCATGACACAACACATTCTTCTCATGTGAGTTCATGAGGCTGGATCAAAACCACTCCAGAGAGGATGCTGGTGGGTTAACTATGTGCCACAAGTCAGGCTGGACATATGGATGATTCAAAGCTTTGTACATCTCAAAGGGGAACATGGTGTCTGGGATTCCCAGGTATAGATTCCCTTTTGCCCAGGATCAGGCACCCTGCTCCAATCCTACTTGCTCACACAGCAATCCAGCACCAGTTAATCAAAGAAAATGCCTGCCTGCTTTGCAGACCATTTGCTACTTCTGGCATACTCTGGCTTTGTTTTACCTTTTGGGATCTTATTTTCTGGGCACACAGCTGAACTCTGCGATGTTGCCACTCTCTGCTCCTCTGTCACCCTGCAGACCAAAACACCAAGTTTGCCCCATCTTGACTAGCAGTCTTGTCCCGATTTTTGACTGCCGGGAGGCTTCACAATACTCCTCACAGCCTAACCTGCTGCTCCAGGCACCACCTCTGGCTCTGCCGCCTCTGCTCCCATCAGTGTCCTCTCTGCATGGGCCACACACTGCTCTATGTCATCTGTTGCCAAGAGCAAAGCCTTCCCACCATGCCAAGTGCCCTGCTGTGATCTCACAGGCGCTGACCAGGGTGTGATCAGTGCAGATTCGGGCCCTTGTTGCACTGCTCAGAATGAAAGCGAGAAGGAGCTGGATGAAATGCCTGCTCTGAGGCAGTTCGGAATACCTGCAAGAAGCTGTTGCACTGGGCCACATCTGGCTCTGTTAGGAAGGGAACTAGAAAAAACCACCTCCATAGTGCAATACTGCTCATTTCCCACAGCATAGAGGAAATCAAGCATCTGCCATGTGCCTATGCAAGCCAGGACATTTTGTGGCTCATGCCAGCCAGCAATGGTTGTCATATTAGTTTCCTGTCTTGGCAGTGGCCATTCAAAATGCAATTGCAGGCTCTATCTGTCTGACTCAAACCTGTACCACCAGTTCTATTGCATTGCACAGAACCAATTTTAATAATCAAAATTAATCCTAATTAATAGGGGAAGCTGTGGCAGCATTATAAAAAGTGAAAGGTATTCCTGACATTTGAGGTTTGGATTTTATAGGATACACAGATCTTAATTTCATAACAGTACATTAAAAATCAAACCACCAAAGGATTAAACTTCAATGAACAGAAAAAAGGTTCCCATCATTGTCCCATCAAATCACTTGATTTCATAAATCACATATAAGTAACATGGACATTTTTAAATCCAGAAAAAATAATCAAGCCTTTCTCATTCTGTTGAGTCTACAAAGTTTAGAAGTGGCAGGGAAGTGATCTAGTTTAAAACTATCGTTTGGGTCAGCGTATCTATTTACAGTGTTCAATTACATGATCATATCATTTTGCACAGCCTTCTTTATATTGGCAAGCTATAAAAGAGCTTCTTCGAATGGAACCATTGTTCTGCTGCATGCTCTAAGAATAGCATAGACTTGTATAAGAGGCCTCAGCACCAGGACTGTGCAGAGGACTTGCCTTGATAAATTCAGAAGTTTCCTATTACATCAAAGTTCCTTCCTCCTTTCTCTTCCCAGTCTCTCTTGCTCAAATATACCAGACTGTATTTGGGCCAAGCAGCGCCCCCCTCCCTGTTCCCCCATAGGAACTGCTGTGAGGTACTGATCTGCCTTTTCTCTCCTAGGACAGACAACTGCATTTTATTATTTACAAATTTGAAAGAATGCTCCTTTTTTTAGCCATTTTTTGGCCTAGTCATAATAGCAGTAGTAGGGGTTATTTGCAGGTCAGTATTTTCACCTGCTAGCTAAGAGATGCAGACAGCTTCTTGGGGACCCTATCAAGCTCTAGACCTCTTTTCTCATTCCCAGTGGGTGGTGGTTTATCTACAGCAGAGCAGTGGCACCTCAGTCCCAACTCTACCATCATAAAATCATTGGGAAGTCTACCAGAAAACTCAGGAATTTTTCTATTTTCTCACAGTAGTAAAAATATTGTGGGGAATAGAATAAAGATCTTTAAAGCAGCTACACAGTTTTGTTTTGCTGTTAGCTAGTGAGAGGATAGAAGAAAGAAAAAAAGCCCAACTTTTTATTTTCTGGCTGGTTAAAGAAACCGTAAGAACATCAATGTTGGTGATATTTGATAAAGCATATATGGAGGATGGTAACAAAATTTAAAACATGAACTGACAGAAAAATAATCTTAGGTTTAAACCAAGGAGATAACAGAGGAAAAAATAAGTTATGAAAAGAGCAGCAACTCGTTTTTGCTCCAGATTTTCAATACCTCCCAAATCAGGGTCTCAGTGAAGAAAAAAAGTATAGCTTATCCAGCGCAGACAGACTTCAGGGAGTCCCAAGGGCATTTTGCCCTTCAGACAGGAGATGCTTTAGCAAGTCTGCTTTGCTCTCTGCCTGCAAAAGCCTGTGCTTAAACTGTGAGTAAAGCAACTGTGGGATAAAAACCACGTGTGAGAAGTTTTAGTCTCTGTAAGAGTTTACTCATGCTTCTCAAAACCTCCTAAAGAAATAAAATGTAAGAGCGAGGGCAGCTCAGTTCCCAGATGTCACTGGTGGCAACATAAGATGCACACTTCTTGCCAAGATCCAAAATGCCTGACAGGCACCTGGGAAATCAGCTCAGGGAGTCACCAAGAGGTTCGATTTCATCACAGCAAATGACCAGAAGTTATGTAAGAATATTTTTTCAGATCTGAAGATGTGTTCAAAACTATGCAGGCTTCTTCCATGCAATTTCTTCTAGTCTACTCACTCTGCATCCCAAATATGCAGACCAAGAATACAGCCATCTGGCACAAGCTGCTCGTGAGAGGGAGGAGGACCCAGCTGCTCTTCATCATATTATACACTACTATCCCACTCTCTCTTGGCATATACTTCAGACTGTGGCAAATGCCATGGGCAAATGTTTGAGGGACCGACACTCATTTTATTTCAGTTTTAAAAATTCTATCCACATAATCACTGAAGAAATCCCTCCTAGAAAAGTTTTGTGTATGTTTCAGAGATATTTTTTTAAACCATGTTAGTTTGGGCTTGTCTCAGTCCCTCTGGAATTATTTTGGCCAAGACTCTCAGTTTCTGAGAATCTCACAGATAGTATTACAAAAGGAAGATTTCTTCAAGCACGCACTCTGATGCACTGTGGGGACATTTTATGACATCTTTAAAGAATCTGAACCCTCTGGAATATTAAACACATAGAAATAGATCACCCTTTCGAGTACCATCACGTTGTGTGAAATCTTTACACTGGATCAAAGAGGATCTTCTGAATAAATAAATGGAGCAAACTTGTCTCATAGAGCAAATAATAGCTAGAGCACTTATCACTTTACCTGGGCATTCCCCTTTCACATGCTTGAAAATTCTTCAAATTGATGAATAATATTAGATCATTATTTAAACAAGAGTGCTGTCTCTGTCCTCAAACAGTGCTGGTCTTCTGTGTAGCAGACAGTGCAAAGAAACATGGTCCAAGAATATCTAAGAAAATGGAAAGAAAAATGTAAAAGAAAAGAGTACTGAGGATGCTGTTTCAACTGAGGTCTCTGAAGCAAGGGATGAAATGCCCCACAAATGTGAAGTAAAAACTGGTCTTCAGAAAAGAGGTCACCCTGGTTTTAGAGTGCACTGAAGGACTCAGGTTACTTTTCTGAGAAGTCTATTTTGGCTTTACTATTAGCAGCACCCTGGATCATTTAGCCTTTCCATTGACTTCTGCCAGGTTTTAATTGCAGTTGCTGTACTAAGCTGTATGCAAAATATAATATGTTATCTGGAAAAGCTGAAAAATAAGTGAGTAACATCTGTTTGAGCAGAAGGAAGACAATTTGCTGAGAGCTGCAAGTCAAATCTGTGACAGAGGCAAGCTTAGAAGACAGGCATTCATCATGTCTACGAACAGAGGTTTGGGATGGTCGCTACTTTCTGAATTAGGAGAAGGACGAGATGGACAACAAAATCTTTCCATTAAAATTAAGTGTAATGTTGGATTTGATTATCCAACTACAAAATCATTACCAATGACAAGTGCATCAAGCATTGACACTCATAGATAATGAGCAATAAACAGTGACGTGAGACATGATTACACTAAGTCATCTGGATAATATGAAAGATACCAAAATTCGTTATCATCCTACAAATAAACTGCAAAGCTGACCTCGTTTATTACACCTGTAATGTCATCAGTCTCTTAAGCAGTCACTGCTAGTAAAAGGAAGTTTCCACTCACTTTGGGCACATGCCATCCTCCAAATACCTGTACACTGAAATGGTCCCACTCGGCTCCCACAGGCATCCCAAATAAATCCAGGAGGAATCCATTTGTAATCTTAATGACTCTGGCCTGTTTACTGTAGCTTAAGTAACTCTTTAACATGAGTGGATGGACAACATAGCATCTGTATTTTCTTCACAAAAAGAACTAATTTTATATCCTCAAATAGCAGAGACAATTTTGTTTGATAGAGCACTTTATGGAAATGGCTTATTATTTTATAAACAAGAAACAAATGTCATTAGGAAAAAACTCCTAATACTAAGAACAAGGCTGATTTTTAAACAAAGAGAAGTGAAGAGAAAAAATCAATTTGATGGATAAAACCTTTATAAGAAAGACTAAAAAATAGCCAGCATTTAAATCACAAATTAAAAGGTTCAGAGGAGACCTGAGAACTCTTTGTGCTATAAGGACTGATTATACAACATTTATGACAGATATTTCTCAGACTTGTTTTTAAAAGCTTTACCATCATCAGGCAATCACTTCCCACATTTCACTAACCTTTCCCGAGAATATATTTCCCAATACATTTTTCCACTGAACCTTCCTGCCTAAACATCTTTTTTAAATGTAACCCCATTATTTCTTGTCCTAGCAACAGTGGATATCTAACAATACCACTTTTGTTCCGCAGTAACTTTTTAATTGTTTGAAGACTATAACCACATTTTCCTTCACTCCTCAGAGAAAAGTGAACAGCTTTGCTTTCTCTGTCCTTCCTCATATTTTAAGTATATCTCTGGTCATTTCCATGGCAGAAGAAACTGTGATCTCCATCTGATCTCTGTATTTCTTAAAGTGCTTAACCATACGCACACTGCTCCAGAAGAGGGTTCAAAGGAAGCATCATCTCACCTCTGATGTACACACTCCTTGGCCTGGCTCCAATCACAATGTTGTTTTTCCCCCAGCAGCTGGGCACAGATTCTTACTAGGCATCTTACCTTTTAATTCACCCATCAAGAGAGCCTTCCTGTTGGAAAATATCATTTTTCTCTGCTGCTGATCACTGTTTCCAAGAAGGGATTAATAGTTGTGGCCATACTGCACTACAACAGTAGCAGAGAGATTTGAAGGCTTTACTAGTGTAATAGCTCACTCACAAAACCACTTACTCCTCACATGCTATCAGTGTAGGAGACAGATTTTAGGCTTTGATCAGGAAATTTTCACGTGCTGGAATTAGTGGGGTTATAAACACATTTCCTTCTCCAGGTTTTGTCCATGCAGCTCTCCCTTTCCTGCATTCATTTTGGCTGCCCAGTTAAAAAGGAAAATTATCACTAATATGTATGCACAGAATAAGAAGCAGTTATGTCACTGAAATTGTGACCCTCCACACACACACATTTAAAAAAAAAAAAAAAGTGAAGAAAAAAGAAAAGGAAAAAAGGCATTTCATATACAAGTCTAATTGAGAAACCCTCCCTGTAGCTGCGAAGGAACAACATATCAGCACTTAGTGTATCCCCCGGCTGCAGAGACAATTCTTTAATGTATGTTTTCACATTAAAAAAATAGTTAATGGTGCTTTACTACATCTCTACAAGTAGTTGAGTTGCGTTTCTGTTTTTGTTACAAGCAAAGGGAACAGTTCAGAAGTATTTTCCATAGTAGATCTCTAGTGAAACCAGAAGAACTACTCCTACAATCCTGCAAATCAGTAAACCCTTTCAGTCTTCAGGCAGGCAAAAGCTCCAAGGAAGCCTTCTCAAAGAGACAGAAAGGTCTAGGACTCTGCTACACCTGTTCTCTCGGCCATAACAAAAAGGTAATGTCACCACATAACATCTGAGAACAAAAAAGTAAATACATGTCAGTGGCAGCATTCACCCATTCTTTTGTCTAACAATCATCTATTAAAGTGCTTAACCACTGTCAGAGTTCTTCTTTAGAGCTCTTTGCAGATATTAACAATGGTGGTTGAGACTGTGGTAATAAAGAAACAGAAAGCAGATGTGCAGAAGTGAGGAGAGCTCCCTCTCAGAAGCCTTTCATCATCATATGATGCTTTCTGGTGAAGTGATTGCCTCTGATTTGTTGAATCAGTGTCTTAATCATGTACTTGGCACCAAGGAAAGAAATTACCAGCAATATTAACAGGGTTATCCAGGATTGGGGGTGGAAGTCCCTATTGTTTAAAGCAAGAGTTAGACAGTATTACCACATGATCCCCTCACTCAGACTCTTTGAAGTGTTATGAAAACATTTTTTAAAGCAATATTTGCCACAGGGTAGTCACTCATGTTATAGCTGTCTTACCCCTCCTCTTTCCATCTGTGAGCACCTCATTACCAGTGGATAATGCCGATGCTGTAATACCACTTTCCCTTGGGAACAAAATAATAATCATCAGTGTCATTTGAGAAGGATCCTGCTTGGGCCTCTGTGTGCAGGAATGTACAATTATAAAGCATGCCTGACAAAAACATTTGATTTTGTTCTGTTCTTAGTTTAAGAAATACAGGTACAGTGTGTGATCATTTGTTTCTAGTTAGGGGTTTTGAATACTCTTTTGTTTGCAAAAAGAGCAAATGCATCTGCCCATTAAGACTGAAAATAAACTAAAGATTTCAGTAAATGCAACAACAATACTGTTGTTACCAATGTATTTCTATGATAAGTATTACTTTCATTAGTTTCATGATTCAGCTCTGTATTTTCTTCTTAGAATGTTACATGGTCTCGTGCTGTAATAGATTTTATCAGAAAATGGCCTGTTCAAACCAGCTTAAGAAGTCAAGGGCAGGGTGAAAAGAGAACAGAAGGAAAGACTGCAAATGCCAGGAAATGGAATTAAATCTCTGTACGCAATGTACTCGTCTGTATTTTAAGGGAATTTCTCAAAGAATTCTTTCAGTTTTGGTCTTGGCAGACTATACCATTACCGCAAAGGAGGAGGTAAAATATGGCTGAGATATGCAAATAATGAGTCCCAATCATGTTTAGGGAACTTTTGTTCTGTTTCCTTTGCCTGGAAGATAACAGTCCCTCAAACCTCCCAAAAGCAGACCCTTGTGTATAGCACTTTTCAATCATGAAAGACTTTAATTAAATTCTCCCCACCCTCCCAAGTTATTCTTGAAGCCTCCATCAAGACTATTTAGACAAAAGAATAACACCTTTGCAGAAGCCCAGTCGCAAGGGCATCTTGCAGCCAGGCTCTATAGCCAGGCTGTGAACTACCCATCAGCAAGATAAAACATCACCCAATTCCAGCCACAGCAGAGCGCCTCCATTACTCCATATTTGCTTTTTTAGGAAGCCATTCTCTGCTCCAAAATCTTATAATTGCACTGGTTTTGTTTTGCTTTGCTTTTGAGATCAATGAACTTCAGAGAAACATAAAGGTAACCTCCAAATATTAACACAACCTAAGCTTATATTCAAAAGTGTGGTCTTGTGCAAGAAAAGAGTATATTTCATGCAATTCCCTATCCCAGCTCCATTTCCCAAAACTCAGGCAAAACAGCCTCCAAAAGGCAGTGTCCTGCATGTCCAAGCCCTGCCTCCAGACAAGAGAATGAAGGTCACCCCCTGAGCCAAGTGATGGTGGATAATGGCAGAGTGGAACAAGCTGAACCAAAGCTATTTTTAAACTTTATCATCAGGGGATTTAAGTCACCGCACTTAATGCTAGCTGTTGTCAAGATTAACTATAGTATCGTGGGAAAAAAAGGGCTAAATTCACATAATAACTACATGCACTTTGATGTTTATTAAGAACAGCTACTCTTGTAAAATTATAATGCTGTATTCATAGATTAGAGCTCAAGTTCCATCAGCACTGTTGTAACATTTACTGAGATTAGTCATTTTATTAATGAAACATATAGTTGAAATATGCTTTTTTAAAACACTTTCAAGACCTTTTAACTTACAAGTATATGACTGAGCTGATCTCATACATTGGTGTTAAATCTATCCACAGCAATGACTCCCACTTTTTGTACCAGGATACATATACACACACATTTTAGTTTCTGACAGATAAGTGTGCTTCTACATTTATGTAAGACTCTGTTTAGAGGAGGTGAAAATCCCACTTTATTTGGAAATGGCAGCAAGTATCAAGAAATAGATTTGTCCACTATATCTGGACCAGGCAAATTTGAAGAGAATTGTGCACACCAGACAGAAATCAAAGAGTGAGGTGCATGAAGAAAATGTATTCTTCTATTTAAATTCTCATCAATATAAAGAAGCATCTGGAGAAGGTGGCAAAAATAACTATTCCCTCAGTTTGCTTCTACTGGACCAGAACTTGCAGTGACCAGGTAAATTAGTTGTGCTCATTACATACTAACCGCTGCTGTCATCATAGGTTGGTGTCTTCCAAGCCTTTGAATACTCATTACACAACACCTTGGAGAGGCAGCAATTGCTGTTATTATTCTTTTCTGGATGAAGACTGAAGCAGAGAAAAAGAAAGGGCCTAATCTGAATGAATAAATAAATAGTTACTTAGAGCAATTTAGGAGAAATTTGTGTATGCAAGTCCAAGCAAGTGATCCATAAGATCTCCACCCCGCTGCTTAAACTGTGGGGTGTCCAAGTTCTCATCAGTCAAACAAGGCTCAGGCTCTCATGCATTTTTTGAGCACTTTCAAACTCTACCTGTGAACTCATTTAAGCTCAGTCCAAACACAGCGGCTGTGTGAGCACAGAATGGGATACCAAGTTCAACCATTTTTCCCATTCTTGCTTAGTACTGAAACAGCACTCTCACCTACCACCTTGTGCCTTAAAAATTGTACTACTGGGAAGAGAAAGGCAGAGATGACTTCTTACTTTGGAGCTGGGCTCGTTTATAGAAAGAAAGAATACAATATTCAGAGTAAGTATAAGGCCAAAGAAGTGGACAGCTATCCAGTACTGAGTCCTGAGTTCATATTTGCTTGTCCTATTCTGGTTAATACAAGGTGTATAAAGCACAAATTTTAAAAGCTGCATCTGAGATGAACAGTTGGATACACTGTTCTGGACTGTTTTCCAGAAATAGTGGGGTTTTTAAGCTGAATTCAGGTATCTCCACCAACTAATTCTTGTGTCAGAATCATAACATTTAGAAAAGGAATTAATAGGAATGCATGACTAAGATGCATTGCGGCTATGGTGAAGTAGAAGTAAGAAAACTGAAGGATGACTAATATCTATACAATTCCCAGTGCAAAGCCCCCAGCTGCTGAGAAAATCATATTCTGCAAGGCAGCCAGAGATGAAGGGTAGTGCAGGATTACAACAGTAATAAATAGATTTAATAATTAAGCTTTGTAGATAAAGCTGACGAGGAAAAGCAAATGTTTTCTAATCATTATGATCAAAACTTTTCAATCTTCTAACAAATAATACTAGAAAAAGACAAAAAGGTGATTTTTTTTAAACTCTCATACTTGTTCACTTCTAATTAATGGCATCTTAATTGGTCACTTTAGGAGAGCAGGAATTCAGGCATCAAATCTGATTACATATCCAGCCTGGGATTAAATCCTCAGCAAGTCACAATAGACAGAGCAATGGGGCAACACAAAGCAAATTGTCTGTCATACCTTACCCATCACAGCGGAAATTTTAGTGTTTAGAGCTGCCAGTTTGTAAGCATCACATTAAAGATACAACTTCATTTTTCTAAAAATCCCAGTTCTAAAGGCCATCCAGCTGCAACAGCTATACTGACAGATGAGCACTGTTTACATTCCTTGAGCAGAATGAGATAATACAAGAATGCAAAAAATTCAGCCAAATCTTCTGAAGAGGATTCCCTCCTTTACAAAACATCTGAATTCTGAGCAATGGGATTTTCCATAACTGGAGGGTGTCGTTTTCCAATTTCCACACTTTCAGGTGATCTATTGGCTGCTCTTCCACTACTACTAACATAGTGGTACATTTTTTTAAATGCCAAACGACATTTTTTTAGTCAGATACTTTGTTAATCTCCTATTCAGTTTCCTGGGCAGTAACTCTGAGGAATAATAGATTAGTTGAAAAACCTGTTCGGTTTTGACAAAAAAGACTTGTGACTTTTTTCCAACTGAACTGAGTGTGAGTACAGTAGTTTTCTCACAATATAGATTTTAGTTAAAAAAAAAAAAAACAAAAAAAAAACACAACAATTTTTCCCTTTGCCCTCATCTCTTCAGCTTATACTTCAAAAGAATGTTCATATTATTATACATTGTGTTGATATTCTGGTTTAAATTATAGATGTTTGGGAACAGAGGCATAGTAAGACTGATACTCCAAAGGAAAACACTTCATTTCTGTTTGTAATACATATTCAATACAAGCACTTATGTACGAGGCATTTCTTTTTCTTTCATTGTTTTTCTCTTTTTTATGTGATAATACTAAATGATGGCAAAACAGAAAAAGGGTGAGAAATTGTTTCTTTAGACTAATACATTCTTACATAAGAGTCAAATTGTTCCCTTGCTGTTTTGACATCAATGGAAGTTAGATCTGGCATTCAATGTACATCCTATACTCTGGGCAGAAGAGTGCAAAAATTGAGACATACAATCCAAAAATTTTAAGCACTGCCTATCCTACATATATTCATCTCAGAGATTAATATCTACCAGCCTACAGAAGAAAATTAAATTTAAATTTATAAATGAAGATCATATGGCAGAGGAGATTATAAACATAATATGGGTCATTTCATCTCTAGTTTGTTGTTTCATGTACAGTGCAAGCAAGTACAGAACAAAAAGAAATCTTTAGCAGCAGACATCTGCTGGTAGACAAATGAGCTGATCTCAAAACAGTTTTTTCTGGACACACAGACAAATTGGGACAGAGGAGAGGTGAGAAAGGGAAGTGTTACAGGTGAAGCAGCAGAAAATACATATAGCTACAAAACTTCCTGTCTCTCAGAGAACAGTCTGGAATTATCCCACCTCTTCATCCCTGGTGGCGTCACCAGAACCTGACAGGCAAAACACCACAGGAACAACTCCAGCACTGTGATGGGAATTTCAGTTTCTAGTGCTTTACGCATTTTTTACAAGCAAGTCTATCTTTAAAAAAGGATTTGAAAGTTACATAATAAATAGATTTTCTACATTACGAAGGAAGACAGAAATTATTCTGTTTAAGTCCACACGTTGTTTTACAAGAACCCAGTCTTTCAGACACACCATCAAGACCATCATCTCATGGCACTGCTTTACATTAAAGGAGGAATGGAAGGTTTTGCTCTTTAAATCTAGCCTCTACCACGAATAGGCATGACTTAGGTGAGAGCCAGTTTAACTCTCCTTGCTAGGCCAGGGAGTTACAGCCAAGAACAAAAGATATGGGAAGACTGGGGAAGGCAGATACTCCTTGAGCAAGTCAGAATTCATAAGTGCTTCTTAAGAGAGCTCCTTTCCTGGGGATGTGGATGAACACTTTCAGGTTTCACTGACAGCAAAGTAATCCACACATATACACGAGGTTATGGCAATACATCAGTAAAAGCAACAGATCTCAATGAGAGCTAAAATCACAAATCCTTAAAGTGAGAGAAGTCTGCAGTGGAATGAGGCGCTGTATATTGTAAGCTGCTTTTCCTTTCTTCCGCTTAGATTTTTTAATGTTCCTTCAGATTTCTGGGTTGCTATATTGTCTTTAAGCGCCAGAGATCAGGCAAAGAACACAATCCACAGTTCAAGTATTCATTTTGCCTTTTTCCAAATAATAGCATCCAGGTAATCAAAGCCAAACAAGATGGTTGCAAAGTCCAGGCAGAACCAAACTTAAGAACAACAAGAATAGCAAAGGGTTAACATCAGCCAATAGCAAGCCATTGTTTTCTTTTTAGGAATAATTATTTGAACTAAAACTTCAAGCAAGTTCTGTGAAAACATCTGTTCAAGAACCTCAGTATAAATTAAGTCATCTCAGTATATACAAAGAATGAATAAAATTACTCCACAAATAAGCCAAATACTCTTTATTGGTTACAAATATTTAGTCAGTTCCATTCCAATTCTTAAACAAGGAGAACAGATCCAGAACTTGGAGAAGTCACAAATATGTTCCTTAAAATATTGCTGTTAAAAAGAGGATGCAGGAACATTATGACTGAAAAGTTAGAGCGTATTGTTCAGTTTTAATTAGAACTTACACTGATGAAATGCATATAAATAAGCCACACGTAAACTAAAGAAGATAATCACGTCATAACAGATAATATAACATATAATCATAACAGATTGTTATGGCTATATTCTTCATCCCTCCAGTTTAACAAACTGCTAATCATGTTCCACAGGGGTGCAGAGGTTCTTCAAGAACACAGCACAGGACAGTGCTTTTTTATAAAAATAATATTTTATTAATAATATAAATAGTAAAAAACACCATTATTGTTATATCTGAATCAAGTTATAAAAATGGATTATTCCTCCATTTCACCCAATGAAAGCATTGTGTTAAGTGTTAAGACGTGGTGGGCACTGTTACAATTTGTTATAAGCTAAATCAAGTTTAAAAACCACTGTGTAGACATAGCTCAGTAGTCTTAATATTAATTAGCCTTCTTTCTTTTAAAACAGTTCTCATTCTCTGTTTATTTGTTCTTTTGCTATGATTGTAAACACTCCAATTGCAGTTCAGAACACTTTATTAATGTTATGAACTATAAATGATGTTATATAAAACTTGTCAGATAGGAAGACTTGATTGTCATAACATTGCCTACCACACACTTTGCTTGTTTGCATCAAAAGGAATTGAATCTTTTTGGTTCTTTTTTTTTTCCTGAATGGCAACTTTCCTTAACACTTAGCAGTGCATGATTTCTAGGAGTGAAGTAGCACAACACAGGGACAGATGGAAGACTGACTGCCCAATCCAAGTTTCATTTTCATTTATTTCTCTAATTATCCTCAGATGAAATGACCTAGTCATTATTTTTTGGGCTGTTCTGTCAGCAGGTGATCTAGCAGAGAAATAGCAGAACTAAGGAGCATGAGGAGACCCGACCTGCTGCCTGCTCCACAGAAAGTGCTTGCAAGGCCGTATTTCTATACTTTAACCTTTTTATGCTGCCTTCTGATCAGCAGCTTTTTCTGCACAAATTATTTGTATGTTCTCTTTCTTGAAGACATCTGCAAACTATTGCCACAGGGTGAGTTAGAGAGGCTTGGAAAAGCACTACCCCTGAAAGAGCAGTTTGGGGAGCAGCAGAAGAAGGTCTGGGAACCTGCTTCTCTAGAAAGGCACGATGGCCTTCTGGCCCTCTACCCTCTGCCTGCATGGGCCCATAAGCTCCCTTTATACCAAGACCAGTACTTGTGGTGAGCCTGGCAGGAGGAAAACCCAAGACACATAACTGTGATCAGTATAGAAAAGCTGAAAACAAGGGCCCAAACACAGTGCAAGAAGGGAACACAGGACCATGTCTCCCAGAAGACGCAGCCTTGATTTAGCCTTAAACCTCATCCTCGGGTGAAATAGGCCAAGAATGTGTCTGGGATGTAACCACGAATAGGAACGGGTATAGGCTTGGCTGAGATGCAGAAGTCATTTTGCCATGTGCCTCCACAAAGAGGTCACAGAAACTATGCAGCCCCAGCTGACAGGCTCCAGCAGCCTGGCCAAGCCCTGGGTGCAGAAAGTGGCCAAGTTACAGTCAGTGAGCCACAGGTGCTGTCGGTGCCCCCCAGTGCACGAAGGCATTTGATCTGATCAGAGTGTAAGTTACTTATACCAACAAAGGGTTTGTCCTATCACTGCTGTATTTTATAACCAGCTATGCCTCTTCCGTTGGCCAGCAATGTCTTGCGCAGCATTGGACTGGCACTGCTCCCAAATAACTCGACTCTGGTTTCACATTCCTCACCTCCACGTTCACGCTGCCCAGCGGTTTATTTTACAGATTCCCTGGCCTCAGGAGGCTGCTATCATGTTCCTCCACCCTCACCACAGCCCTGCCTCCCTGTCCCTTCTCAATAGGGCCTTTGTTGGCTGCCACGTGGGGGTCAGTGGTGGCACCTGGGAGCGCCTCTTGCCAGCAGTCCTGGTGCCTGCCTCCACAGGCCCTCTTCTGAGAGCCGCCAGTGACACACTGCGTGGCTGCTCCAGTCACACACTGGACAGGACTGGTGTGTATTTCTGCTTCACACAGGGCCCTCGGCAACAGGAGAAACAAACTGCAAGACACTGCACACAGCCAGCAAAGCAAAGCACCTACTCCTTTCTTCACCGATGATGGGTTTTCACTGCAGTCCTGCATATTCCAAGGAGGAAATTACTCCTCCAGAACAATGTATTTCATTCCTTCAGGATTATCTGGCTGGAAGAGAATTCCTTTAATCCTAGTCCATCTGCCCACTTCTGTAAAAAAATATACCATTTCCGTTAATCTCACAAAACTACAAATCCTATATTACATTGAATTAATCCTGTAAAATGGTTTACCATGATCAAATTACATGACAGGCCCAATGTGAAAGTGACAGTTATTAAGACCTTTCCCAGTATCCTGATTACAGGGCAGGTAAATGAGAAAGGCAGCTCCGTCAACAAGTGTTTCCAAAAGACAACACTCTCTATCCATCAAGTACTGTAAAAAAGCCCTAATCCTTCATTACTGTTACTGCAGGCTCCCAGGATGTGAATCAGCAACAGGAGCCCTGGGTTGATCTGGGCCCAAGTTCTGAGCTGCCCCCAGTTCTGGAGACAATAGAGAGAACTTTGCCTTTGCAGAACTCACAATTTGCTCTTGCCCCTCATTCAAAACACCCCATGATGGTGCAGAACCACCTGGTTCTCTAATTGCTGCTTGCAAATGCAGGTCACACATCAGGGGACAGATCTGTGGAGGGCTGAAAGCAACTGAGTACAATGGGGTTGAGCCCATCATGAATAGAGACCTAATAGGTAAATATTTGTGTGCCAGTACCTTTCTTAAGGGCTGTATTCAGTTTGCTCTTCAAAGAACGTGTTAAAAGAGTGCCGCCTACCCTCTATTTATTCCCATTAGAGGCTACTATTACCCCTTTGGGACAGAGTCCTCAGCTAGTGTTCAGATTGTTTTTCTTGAGGAAACTGAAGATTGAATTGTGTACAAACAGGGGAGCAACCCTGTTTATTTACTGAAAATGGGCATTAAATTATATTTCTCCTAATACAATCATCAAACAGCAAGAAGGAATTTCTTTGCTCTTTATTCCAAGCCTTTTATTCACCAGCCAGCACTTCACCCAAAAAGCATGACCTTTTTCCTTGTTATTTTTTTCCCCTTCTAGGGCCCCATTACTGAAGCTCATTTGACCATTCTTGGCTTTCGCCAATAGTCTCTGCCTCCTTTTGTGGTATCCCAGCTGCACTGCCTACACACAATTTTATCCAGCTCACACCCAGACATACCCCATTCCTTCCTTTTTATCCTCTTCTGAAACCCTTGCACTGATCCATCTTACCCCCCAGATGACCTTGAATGGATTGTGCCATGGCCATCAGCCTCTGTCTTTTCAGGATTTTTACATTTGTTCTAAAGCAAAGGTGGCTTTTACAATCATCAGCTTCCAGGAGACTTGTGACAGCTTCCTCCCCAATGATACACTCATTTCCACAAGGACTCTGGAGTACATCACAGAGAGCAGCTCCTACCTGTGCCTGCACATGCTGTGAAAGTCCCACCGTAAGAGTGGTGGCTTTGGCCAGTTAAAGCCAAGGACAGCAAGGCTTCTAGTTTCTAGGCACTGCTTCGTCTTCCCTCCTGCTACAAGTGAAAAAGAGAAGCCCGCAGCACTTGCAGAGCATGTTCTTGTCACTGCAACACCATGGAGGAAAGGAACCCAGGTACTCCAGTCCTTTGGCTTCCCATAACTGGAAGAGCTTCATCAGTCAGCTATTGATACCAGGCAGCACTGATTTCTTACTTTAAAACTGCTCCAAGACTGTAAATGCTGTATTATCAAGAAAATAAGAGATAAAAAACCAAATTCCTTTTAGAACAACTTGACTACAAGTCAAACTCAAATTGCATTTAGTTTAGTCACAGATTTTTACTGTCAGTAGGAAAGTCTGAGATGAAAGTTTTCGCTGATTTTCCTGTATCCTGAAGAGAGAGCTTCCTTCAATTTCCTCAGCTTACCAATAAATTACAATTCCTCTGAAGCGTGCATGAAACCCTCATCTCAGTAGAATCAAAATTACATGTTTATTGATAGAAAGAAAAATTAAAGAAAACATCAGACTGTCAATACAAAACTAGATCTCTACATTAACTTGTTCATTACCTTCAAGCACTGCCACCAAAAAATACGTTACAGAGGAGAAAAAGATATACAACAGCGATGTAAGTGTCCTGCTTTCCACTGGTTGCCATAAGCATGGAGAACTATAGATTTCTTCACAGCCCAAGGATTTTTCTGTACTCATTGATACTGTCTCTCAAGATAGTGCTACATGTCAGTTGCCTACCTGAAATTTCACATGAATTGCTGAATCTTGCTATCCATTATTTTCTAAAATGCAGAATGAGGCAAGGAACTGCACTCTCTAATAAAAGAAAAATTACTGCTTGATTAACCATCTTGAACTCAGCCACTGGAAATCACGTAACTTATGACAACTTATGGTTACAGGAACTCCAAGTACTTCTGTTCACCCTCGCTCAACATAATGCCCCTTTTTAGGGCAACATACAGGCAGAGTTCCATTAATTAAAGCTATTCCCCACAGATATATTTCACTTCTGTATTTGTTTCATTTCACAATTTGTTTTGTGCTTTCTCAGGCTGTAGTACATTTGTTCAGACCCCAGACCATGCAGTGTGGGAAGTATACCTAATGAAGGCAGAATTCCAGGAATATTCTGAGAAATGGGAAACAAAGCACAATACCTTGGTAGTTTCTGTTACTGTTTGGACTTGATTTGAAAATGAAGTTGCAATCTTTTGATCATATATACTTTAAAATATTATTTTACAGCCATAAATACTGTTTCCTGCCTTAAGAAAATTTATGGGCTGTTTTCCAGATGCATTGTAGCATAATGGGCATGGCATCAAAAGACAAGATCAATGAGTACAGAAAAAACACGTATTTCTTTTCTTTTTAATAAGTTAAATAACTTGACAAGTTTGAATGGGAATGTGAACGCATCTAAGGTAAGATTTTAATACAGAATTGGCCAACACACTGTACAGGAATTTGTTCCTTTATCAGATGACAAATATCCCAATTTTGACAGAAAAGAATGGACTAAATCCTCATCTCAGTTACTGACTGGCTTCAGTTCCCATGGGATGGAATTTGGTGTGGTGAATTTAACAGGAAACAATAGACCAAGCAGTCTCATTGCCTGTAAAAATTAAACACTGTATTTTCATAACTTGGGAGTTATGTAAGGAATATCTCAGAGGCACGGTTGTAAGAGCTCCACATTCTGCAAGCACACTTTGAAGGATAAGGCCAAATGATAATTGCCTCCAGAACTTGGGAAGTATACAGATCTCAAATAATTACAATCCCCAGAGCATGATAATCCCTAACTGCATGAGCAGTTTGGAAGTGGTTTAATGCACTTTTGGAGAGAAGATGTGGGGGGAGATGGAGCAGGGAAGGGAGGAGGCCTTTGCACAGCCAAGTTTAATCATTCTTGCTCTATGTGCACATGCTTGTCCTTAAGTAGTCAAGCAGCCTGTTCCCCTAAAAGTCTCTAAGAGTAGAAGTAGGCCACATATACCCATACCACTCACAAGCACAAGATTAAATACACCCCAGCATTTTCAGAAACAGAAATTGAGTGGCAACCACCTTCAACCTCACTGGATTAGCTGCTTTTCCCTTAGCAAAAATATGTACACTTTGGTCATGCAGGACAGTGAAAATTGCATACACACCCTTCTATGTGTACATCGGCTAAAGGAGATATCAGCCCAGAGCGCTGTATCCTATTTATAACTAGCTCCTTTTAAATTTAATAAAATACATATATTAGAAAAAAAGTTATGAAAACATTCACCCAGCTGAGAGTGGAGCTCTCATGGCTGGTGAAGACTGGGAACAGGATATAGAGAGAAAAATTCTTAACAGCCCAGTCTTCATCTTTGTCTTGCTTGGTAATTCTTCCCATACTATTGAGTCACCAGGTCTGTGGCTTTTGAGCCATCTGTGTTGTACATCGTGTTTCCCCTAGGTTCAGAGCTAACTTGTTCGTGACTGGAAAGTGATAGTGGAAGAAAACTGTAAAGTGAGATTTTGAAGGATTTGAAGAATGCAAGCATAAATCAGAATGGGCCAGAAAGAAGCTGTAGGAGTTTGAAAGAAACATAATAGCAAAGAGAAGATTCCTGTCTGCAAGCCCTGAGTCCCAAGAGAAGCAGATTTACAGCTCAAGAGAGTCATTGCTCAAGGTTCCACCAGGCACACCATGTTTAACTGTAGATTTCCTTCAGAAGAGCTCTATCCTGACCGTGTACTGTTAGGTGTGCTCTGGGAGAACACTGACGGGATTAGCTTCACGCAAAAGAAATTCAGTTAAGCTGTGTAGTCCAAGACTTGCAGCTCAATTGGAGGACCACCAGTGGTGATGATGGGAATGTTTTCTGCAAAAAGCATTTCTGATCCAAGCCCCCTGGACATGCCCTGGGAAACATGACATTGCAAAGGCAGGGTAACCACACAAAAAGAGCTTTCCTGGAATTTTGAGCGGGGAAGAGGTCTTTGAACTCCATGTGGGTATAAATTAGGAACTCATGCAGACCATGAAATCAACTTATAGCCCTGCCAGCCCATGTCCCACAACTAGGTATGCAGCCCATGCTCTCAGTACACCCCCATACTCTCTGGATGTGAAGGAATTTTTGAAGTTGGCCTCATATGTATGGTTTTGCTTCTGTCTCACAAACCTCATATCAGAGCTCTTTAGATTCACTCAAAACCCGAATAAAGGTGCAAGTCTTCAGTGCAGGGACTATATACGCCTCTAGGATTGAGTCTTAGCACTGGACAGCATTTCCATATATTCTTATACAGAAATACCCTTTTAGCCTAAAATAGAATCACTATTCTATGTGTCGTTATTTAGGTAATGCAAGAAGTCACTTGAGATATTTCCTGGAGAAGCAGTCCCGTCTTCTTATGTTGCTCTCTGCAGGGGTGGCATCACAGTAAAATCAAGTTTGGTGAAATGTTTCACAGATCTTTCTACACACATACTTTCTGAGCTCTGATCTCAGAGACAGAAGCCTACTATTTCCAAGGCTTACTCTACTGTGGGCATTCTACACATGCTGAGGAGAGGGAGTCAGGGTCCATGGCAGCAACAGAGTACCATTGCTGGGTTGCTGTAAGACAAAGTGTCACTGGGACTACCAGACAGTAAGGAGGGAGAGGCAAAATGGAAGATAAGCCTTCTGCTTCCTCCTGCCTTCATGCTGTGATTAATGTGGGAAGTATGACCGGTGAATACAGGCTGTCTTTTCAGGCCATCATCAATTCCACATGCATGGCCTGTGGAAGAGTAAAGCCCCAGCTCAGGAGCAGCCAGAGTTCCTGCTGGGGCATGCAGGACCCTATATGTCTGCCAGGCTCAAATGAAAATGGCAACAACTTAAGTCCTCAAGGCCACTTTTAAAGAGCAATGTTGATATCTGTGTAATATCTAATTAAAATAATTAAGCTTTAAGTGTAAATTACTACATAATAATTCATTTCCTGGAAGAGATGTAGCCTCTGTTCCTTTCTCCCATTTAATTCATTTTTCTATCTGCTTTTCTGCCTGTGCGTAGCAACAGAGGTCAATCCTTGACCCGTCTACATCAATAGGCATTTCCCATTGGCTTTCAGAGAACTTGTGGTCTTCCTGTCTTTATCAAAGGAAAGAAAGCATAAAGACTCAAGTAACAGATAAAGATATTAATTAGTCATAAAGCTAGACTATTTACTAATGCAAATAAGCTGTTGTTCTGGAGATGTAAATCCACCCAGAATTATTAGAGATGGTTTCTGCAAAAATCCACTCCATCAATACCAATGGGCAGAGGTGCAGAAGTTTGGTTCCTATTTGTCATCACAAGTTTGAAACATAACACAAGCTGCAACATGCAAACAGGCATGTGCAGCCAAGACTATTATCTCAGACTGCTAGTCCCACATGCAAAGTGGCAGTCAGTTATCATCCTGCAGTGTCAAGCCATGAAGTGTCTAAGGTGTGGCTCTTCCTGAATTTTAGAACACGAAACAAAATAGTGACCATATATAGTGGCAGGATCCTCCTTGGCTACCAAACACCATCCTGTTCCAAAGCACATGATTTTGTTTCCCTCAACCTGCAGGCTCATTCATCACCGTATCATTCTAGTTTCATGCTCTTATAACTCTGTTAGCACCAGGTCCATAGAAACTCCCATTGCCTGCTGACACCGAAAGAAAGCACACATCTTTCCAGTAACATAAAACCAAGTTCTGTTCTGTATTTTTTTTCCAAACAAGCTGTTCCACTGCATGCAAGTGCATGACAGCTCTGTAAATTAAGGGCCACTTGGCAGCAGAGTCCTAGAAAAGTTAAAAAAAATACAGTATTAGAAGTCAAAACTTGTTTACATAAAGCAGCTCTTTTTTTTTATCCCTTCCTTCTACATTATTTAACTCTTGATTTTTTTTTTAAGTACTTGTATTTGTTGTGCATTTCTTTTGCAAACACCATAACAGGGAAAGAAGAAAAAAAAGGGGAAAGAAAGTCAATTTCTTTGTTAGACTATTTGTTTAACATTCTAATCCAGGATATTCTACTACCACACTCAAGAGGAATACCCATTAATTTTAAAATCAATAAAAGAAGAGTTGTTTTGTGGGGTTGAATTTAGCCATTTTGGCTGAAAACAACAAATGAACAGATAGAAACAGCTGAATCCAGTAGAATGTAAATAAGAAATCCTTGCCAAATCTTTCCTGGTTACAAAATGCTCTACCAATTTTAAAGATTCCATTGCGATACCTTTGTACTTTATTTATAAGGCTTTTAGCAAGCCACTCCCTTTCCATATTTGTTTGAGCTTATGCCCTTATTCCCATGATTAGTGAAGAACAAAACTAGGGGAAAGGTTGATCCTCATTCACACCAACATTCATCTGAATTTTTCTCCTTTTCCTGAAGATATATTTTTAAATCGGCAACTGAAATCTTAGAAGAATTCAAGCAAAATATTTGAAGTTCTGCTGAAGTTTTTATTTCTTCAGAAAAAAAGGCACTTTTCACAAAGCACTTTAACCGCACACTGTATCTCAAAGACCTTGCTCTAATGAGCTTCTGTGAAGTTTCCAAATGAGGAAAAACTTTTCTTGCTTTTCTCATTTCTCCAGTGGACTGAGAAATCTTTGAATCAGAGTAAAGAGACCAACTATATGGCTATCTTTTCTCTCCATCAGTGATATCTATGCAGCACTGGATGCACTCCCAAAGTCCTGCCTGAACATATTCCAGGCTGAGCTGTGCAGGACCTAGGAGGGGTTCTCTGAATGCAGTCTCTCCTCTGCACCTTCGCTGGGAAAGCATAAATGCGTTCCCAGGGTGTTACACAACTTTGCCGCAGGTAAAGCATGAGATACCGAGTGGGAATGGTAATTAGAAAAAATTCAAAACTGAGTGACCTTCCCTCAGCATCAACATGCCACATAGTACTAGTTTTGTCCTGACATGTGAAGCACTTCTCTTCTGTATATAATCCAGGAATCACTTTACATTTCATGAACCTACATGCAATGTGAGTCAGATATAAACAGAATTGCCCAACCTTCTAAAAAATTCCATTACACTTACTCTTCCTGCCAATTCAAGTGAAAGTTTTGGGCAGAGCAGGTGGCCTAAACCTGACTAACTTTTTTTCTCTGACATGAGAGGCTGGGATGAGACAGTGGGGATCACCATCCACATGCAGACATCACCAGCCGCATTTGCTCAGCCCAATCCTGCTGCACTTTTCAGGTCTCCGACACACTCCAGTCTCTAGTTGGCATGGTCCTTTTTAGGCATCAGTCTCACTAAGACTCAGCAAGTATGTGTTTCAGGTATCTCTTTGTTCTTTGCTCTCATGGCACAGGGCTGGCTATACAGCTACAGAGTTGAGGAGCTTCCCTTGCTGGATTACACTGCTCCAACACATACACATGTAGAGCTGTGTGGCTTAAACAATGAGCAAAAGCCTATGAAGTATACTTTCTTCTTTCTTTCTTTCTCTTTTCTTTATCTTTTTGTTCCAAATCTCATATTTCCTGCCCACCATAGACCTCCACTGAAATTGAATGAATTTGTTTGATAGGCATCTCCTCTTTTACGACAAAAAAAAGAAGCTGTGGGGGGATTTACAGATACAGCCTTGCAGGTACCTTACAGGTTCACAGAGAAGCTGAAAGAACACAGGAATTTTTTGTTTGTGAAAACACGGGATAAAATACATTGTTTTCAAGTCCTTGATGCTGAACTGTGAAAGAGGCATATATTCACTTGCCCCATACTGCACAAACTGCCTGGTTTCTAACCAGAAGACAAGAGAAAGCTGGCTGATATATATGAGAGAGCTGAATTCAAAATGAAGAAAGCTCAGAAAAATTAAACTAAAAGAAAATCTAAATAAAAATTGGATGTATTTGGAAAAAAATGGGCTCATAGGGTTAGAAAAATACAGCTTTGCCCTCCACCTAGTTCCGTCCTGAAGTGCTTGCTTGCTGGCTGGTTACTGCCCTCCTCCCCCACTATAAAACAAAACAAAAAAATCTTTATCTCCAGCCTCACTTCAGTGACTCACACCAAAAACATACCCTTTTACTTCCCTGAACTTCTGAGGAATTTAGAAGTGCAATCCTCAAAGCCCCAAGGGAAGTTTGGCATTTCATAATAGCCCAGGAGCCCCACCTGAGGTATGAAGAATGCTTTGAAAACATGCCTGTGATTAATTAATTAACATATTGGCACGTAACTAGCTTTATAACCCTCCACCTAATGTTTCGGCTTAGAGCTGCCTGTGCCTGTCACAGACACGGTGTGGACTGATGCCATTATCTTGTAAAGAATAATGCATTTTACGTCTAAGTAAACACAGCAATGTAACTTAGATACAGCAGCTTGAATTAAGGATTAATTACAGTGATTCGTAGTGCTTAAAGAGTAGGCAGTTTATAAAGCAAGGAAGCAATTACTTTTAAAGACAGGGGTTTTTTGCTTCAACATTTCTAAGCGGTTGCATCATTCTTACTCCTGACAACAAAGGCAAGATCAGCACAACCGAAAACAGCCTCACCTGTGAGAGTCTCAGCTCAGCCCTTAACATCTATCTGCTCTCCCAAGAGCAGTGAAGGCTTGCTCTCCCCACACAAGGCTGGAGCCCTCCGTGCTCAGCTCCCTGGGTAGGTGGGCTATGATTGGTGTCCTAACCTGTACCCAGAGCAAAGTGCCCAGTGGGCACTAACGGCAGGGAGCAGACAAGTGATGGATAATTATCCCAGCAGCCTTATGCATCATGCAACTTTGTGGATGACATGATTCACGTAGTCCTGAGATTTAGGCCCTGTGCATTGTTTCCTATCAGCTGAGGAGCTCAGCTGTACTGTTAATTTGTAGAAAAATATGTTTGCTCAAAAAGTGGGAGTTATATTAAACCTTCCTTGAAGTGTTAACTAAATTACTTGGTTAACCAGGGTATTTCTGAATGTTTCTGGTTGTTTAGGTAAGCATAAAACCCACATAACCATAGCAAAATACAATCAAAATACTTAAATACAAATTCTCTTTCCCTTCTTTAGCTCCTAGAACAACTTTCTTGTTGCATAAGAGATGGTCTTAGGCAAGTACAAAATCAAAGGAAGGAGTTTTGTATTTAGCCCTGAGAGTAAGGAGGTTCATGGCCATCTGTACGTCTCTGGGAACACATGTCCCGTGCAGCTATACCTGTCTCCTTTGCTTGTGGCTTCCCCGTGTTGGCTGACAGCTTTATGATTGCAAGGGGACTGATAGCAAAGGAGCACTTCATCAAAGGCACTGCTGGCTCAACTCCTACTTGGTATCCAGGTGGGATTTTGGGGTTATTTTCCATCAGCTTGGAAGTGCAGGGTCAGTCCTCAACAGGTGGTTCTGACTGCTAGTAGAATCTGTCACCTCCAAGTCCTTGAAGAGGAATTCATGCAAAGTTGAGAGCACTTGTCCCTTTTCTTTATTTTCTAATTTGTGTACTGGACTCTGCTTTGGTTTGACTGTAGACAGCAAACCTCCTGAAAGACTAGGAATATCTAAAAAGTTGGTGGTTTGTGCATGTCCCATGAATCAGTGGAAAGCTCATTTGTGTTTAGTTTTCTAGGTTAAATCATGGAAGAAAGTTGTAGGCAGCACAGGATTCCCTTCTGGAAATGATGTGAAATCTAGATCTTGCAATCACCTTCATCAAAGGTGATTGCTCTTCTAGTGATGAGTGAGATGCAAGATGAACATTAAAACTGGATTAGCGTTCAGAAATAAAACCATGAAATAAAAAATTCTGATGGAAAACAAGCAAGTGGGATTCAGTTTAGGAAAAAGAAATACCTATAGGAAATAACTACTAAATCATTTGAGAAAGAGCAGCCTTACTAGAAAAGACTGAGTTGATACTGAATGTCAAAATGTTTATAAGCCTGAAAACTTATAATTCTGCACAGCTGGTACAGAACTGGGATATGCTGATATTTCTCAGATATCTGGAGATATCTGAGATCTGGATACCTCAATACCAGAATGACAGCTACAAATTGGAAGGAATTCAGCAAAGTGCAACAGATAAAGATACAAAAGATAACATAGATACAGTCTAGTATAAGTTGAAAGAGAAAAGCTCGAGGGTAAAAGAAAAAAACAAAAGGTAACTCTTACAAAATATTTGAAAAGTATGACCAGCAATGAATTAAAGTGTTTAGATTGCTATGCTAAGAAGTAAGAAAAGTGGAAGTATGAATATTAATCTATCCTACTCATTGTATTGCTAAAGAAATACATTGGATTCTAAAGAAAGAATTGTGTACTCAGTAATCTCATCTGGAGGTGAAACTAAGGAGCCTGATTTGTTTAAAATCCATTGTTGTTGTGTTTGTTCTCCACTTTTTTTTTTACATACTAGTGTAATTTTTTTCTCTAGAATAACATCATGATAACATGCTGAATTGCTTCCCCAAAAGATTTTGCTCTCTCTCTACATATACATATAAAATAGCAAGAAACAAAGTGGATTTTTTTTTCCCTGCTGATTAAGCACCTATCTTTTCCACTTTTCTCACTTCTCCACAGTTTTTCAAACTATGTATTCCAGGATTAACTGTATTTTCTCTCAGCAACAAAAGCATTACAACCACAGCCAGTGCCATGGACGCTGAAGACTCAAGAATGTCTTACACAAGTGAGTCTTGACCCAACCATTCATTGTGGACCATGAGAATAATCCCACACCACTGCAGGTGGCCAAATTTTGCTCATGATTATATGACTGTTGCTAGACTTGAAGACTTGTTGCATTTGTAACCAGAGCCCTATTACTTTGACAGGATCATAATTCACGGGCTAATCAAAAATAGCTGATGACAGCATTTATTGTTCAAGGAAGGAAATAGTCTTTGAAGGCCATTTCCACCCATCACATTTCATTATGTAACACTGAAATACATTTTTCTGAGCACCTGGAGATTTCACATCCTGCACCTTTCTAATGCACAAACTTCATTCTTTCACAAAGGGATGATGGGTGAGAAAAAGATATCTGATAGAAGTTCCAGAATCTGCTTTCCTCATCCTCCCTTAAAATTTTCACAGTCAATGTTATAGCTAGAGTCAACAAGACACAGCTGACTCAAAATATCTAGGATGATTGTATATTTATTACACTCTTCATAACTTTTATTCTCACTGCATTGTACTAAACAGTGAGATGTCAGTAAGAATCGGCTACAAAAATGTTACATTTGTCATTTAAGATTCTCAGTTAGTTTTGAAAAGGTTAAAGGAAAACTTGAAGATAAATAATAAACATGGTAATGCAATATCTATAATACACCATGCTAACAAGCTGTATAAATTCTTTATATATATGTATAGAAATCTAGACATAAGGGGTCATTGAAACACAAATTCAGTAGCACTGTATGCTACCAGCTCCTTCTTGGAAAAAATTACTTACTTATATAAAGATCAGTTTTTATTTTTGTCAATTATTTGGATAACAAAGGCAGTGAGAAATTCCAGTCTCAATTACTTTTCTTGCACTCGGCTTCCCTTGACAAAAGTTAACCTAATACTGTTATACTACCTGTTAATCATAGTTTAAATAATGCATTAACTTGCTTTATGAAATTTTGTGGTTCTTAGTTGAGAAAAAAAGCTTTTGAAACCAAGAGCAATGCTGACATATCAAATTTGCAAACTGCAATGTAGTATAGTTGTTTGTATGTATATGAAATCAGAAGTACAAAATAGACCAAAATCTAAATTAGGAGCCTTGATTTAGAAAGAAGATGTGTCCCAAAAGAGGCAAAGACTCAAGGACTTGCTTATTATTTTCAGCCTCTCAGATTGTTCTGTGATTTCAGCTGTGGGTGTCAACACATTTTCTCAGTTGTTTGGAGGCTGAAGCAGGTACAAGTTTGGTGGTCTCTGCTGGACAGATGGCCACAGCCAGAAACTGCCCCTGCAGTTGGCCATGATTTGTGCATTTGTTCAGGAGCAGCGAGGCCATCTACAAAGCCACTCCATTCTCTTCTGAGGGCATGTTGGTGACCCTTCCATTGCCTCTGCCCAGGCTTGATTTCTCCCATGGCAAAATTCACTGGAGGCTGTGGCAAAGTTTGCACTGATTTCACACCTCATGGCTGTGTTATACCCCAGCTTCAGAGACTAAAATTATCAACCTGTTTTCCACCACATCACCAGCAATTAAAAAGGAAAGAAGGACATTAAATTAAGGGCCATATGAACAAAACTCCAGATGGGGTATGATCCTGTGCAGGCATCTTCCTCAGCATGCTATCCTCCTAGCGTTACAGGGAGACCCAGCACTGTGAGGCCAACGAGACCTTGGTGGTATAAAAAGCCCAGTTTATACACAGCCAACATTAACAGGATTGACCTGTTGAGCTGTCCATGTCTTACCAGTGGAAGTATTAATCGCTCACTGTGGGGTGTTAACCCCAGAGCAAGGAAACCCAGCTATGCCATTACTCCACACACACCAAGGCAGGTAATACATTGCTGAGATGGGATTCTGTTCCGTCCAATGGTCTGACCTTTGTAAAAGAGAAAGAGCCCATTAGGAATTAATGTACTGCACATAGAAATGTCTGCTTGCATTCCTCTTTCACAGACATGTGTTTGGCGCCTGGGGTATTAACTTTCAGACTTTGTTTCTTTTTACTGTATATTCATCTGCCTACTGTTGCCTACAAATGGGGTGCAGTACAAAAACAAGCTGTGTTGCCTTTGCCCTTTCCCATTTCTCTTGGATGCACAGGTCATTCGTTCATAAGATCGTAAGTGACCTTAATAATTTTGCAAACGAGGTGCCATAATCTAATGAGAGTTTACATTCAATTTTGGTCAGAACTATAACCCATATTAAGTTTCTATTTTTAATACTGCAGTGGCAATAAAACAAACAACATTGTAATGAAGTGTCTCTGGAAAATGAGATGAAAATAATAAATGCTTAGACAAAAAAATAAAGGCAAATTATTGTTGTTTAATAAATATGCAATTGCTTCCGAAAATATTACCACCTTATCTCATTCAGAGATATATGCTATTTTGATTAGGCATCTTGCATAAATTAAAAACAACTCTCATTTTGCAGACACAAAAATGTAAAATATTTTCAGAAGGATCTTAGTCACAAACCATCCAAAATATAGTTTTCATCATAATACAATTAAATCAGTCTGAACAATGAATCAATCTGAATCAATGAACCATACAATTTATGCTCTAAAAACTATTCATAAAACAGAAATTACTAAATTTCTTCAGAACTAATGTACCTCTCACTTCATATATGAACATACCCTTAAGTTCAGTCCAGCAATTTTTTCTAACACAGCTGAGAAAATGTTTTGATTCTACATCTTTCTCTGTGTTCCAATGTATTTTTGGTAGTTATACTCCTTTATTACTGTTTTGCAAGAATAAACATGCAGTTTTCTATTTCGACACTAGCAGATTATAATGCTCAAGGCAGATATTAATGATTATGTAACTTTAAATATATATATGTATATCTTGTTTGAAAAACAGTAACTAACAACCACTAGTACCTATGCATAATGCATTCTATACATAGTCTTTCAATATTAAGCAAAAAATAATTTCAATAGCGTGATGTGCTTACACATTATAAAATAAAGGAAGTTGGAAGAAACACTTATGTGAATACACTGCAGAAAAGAGTAAATGGCAGGAGAATACTTGGAGCAAAAGTCATTTTGTCATCTTTTAATAGCAACTCTGTGTCCACATATGCACAGGCACTCAGTGCAGAAAAGCTGAGATTAAAAGCTCCTGTGCATGAATACATGTGGACAATGATGTTAACACTAGTCACTCAAAAGGGGATAAAGAGGCCATGGGTGAAAAAAGGATGAGAACTTTGTTAGCACCATCATTCTCATATGTTCACTAGCACCAGACCCTGTAAGGCTTTGAGAGCAAAATTCCATATTCTGTATACATGATCAAAAAAGACTCACACAAGCCATAATAAACATGTATTTTCACACATCGAAAGAGTTAAATTACTCACCTTACTGAGATGGATATTACTGGAGGTGATGTATTTTGGGAAAAATGAACAGATAAACTGATTTTCGTCTACATGAAACAATTTTTTTTTTTTCCATCACTGTTTAAAGCTATCTCTAGGTACCTCTGGATTTCTAGCTTAAGCTCCCCTACTGGGAATTTCACTATGAGATTTCAAACAAAACAAAAGAAAACTTTCCTTAGCATTTTGACGGGTCTCTCTAGTACTATGATATATCAGTAGGCATTGATAACTGATTGCAATGAACCACAGTAGCAACTGTTGTATTGCTCAAAGAAAGGCATATCAATCTGTAGCTAATTTAGTGATGTTTTTATTTCATTATTCAACAACAGTTCTACTAATTTCAAACAATTGTACAAAACAGGGTGCTGGTGTTGTATAGGTAATAGTGCACTTGTAAAAAAACCTCATCTGGACACTCTTATTCACAACTCATTATACTTGCAAACTGAAATAGGCAAATTCCGATACAAACTCTCATGTCCTTACCTTCTTAGTTTACTCCAATGAGAAATGAATTTTATCCCCTGTTCCTTTGCATACACAGAAGAAGGAGCTCCCACATGGGGTTATACACCTCAAATTTTCTCCCTGCCATCACCATTGCCACTCTCACTATGATCTCAGGTGGGCAGAGAAGCAACACACCAGTAAAGGAACACAGGACCCTTTGAAATGTACCAGAGCCTCCCAGGAGAAATTAGCTCTGCTACTACATTACATTAATACACTTCATTACACAGATCCAAAGATGAGTTCCATCTGAAAAGTTTCCTTTGACAACCATCACATAGGACCTCAGTGGGCAAAGGGACCACCACCTATGCAGCTCCAGTTTCTATCTTGACACCCCTGAGGTGAAGTCAGCATGATTTGCTCTGTCTGGGACAGCTATGGATCATGAAACCATTCAATCATTAATCACATTAAACCATTACCTCTCCTCTTCTGGAAAAAGATGAAGGTGAATTTCCTTCTCTCCATCTCTTCCTTACTTTTACCTACAACAACAGGTGACCAAAGCCCCAAACCAAGAAAATCTGACACACCCTTTTACTAAAATCACTTCAGTACACTATTTCACCCTAATTAGTTCATAGTTACAATACAGGTACTTGACCAGAAAGTTGCCTTGCTTGTACTTGATAACAGTGAGTAGGAATGTCACAAAAAACACACAGATGAAAGTTCTGTTAGCTGTGAGTATAAATCCCAACTTTAGTGTTCTATTAATACATTTCTAAACTGAGTACCTCTATTCCAGTTAATTTCCAATTTAAATCACCTAGATTTGAAATCAGCTGTCCCCAAGAAAGGTTGTGACAGTTCATTTACTTCCTCTTTGAATGAAAACCAGACAGAATTTTCACAGGCAAATAATATGACAGATCCATTATTTTGTAAAACTGTTCTATAAAAGCAATAAGATTGGGACATGCTTAGAGGGAAAGAAAATCACTGAAGGATTCTAACCAGCTCCATGAACCATAGACATGTTCCTCTGTGCTCCCTACAAGCAATTAGTTTTCTTCTCACAGGAACAGTAGAAAGCATAAGAGAGGGAGGGAAGGAAGGGAAGGAAGGGAAGGAAGTTAATTTGGTGGCCAGTTATGATACTGGGACTCTAGGCAGCAGGTGTCAGGGGTCACTTCTGGGCTCTTTCAGGGGCTTTCTGAGTGATCTTGGCCTAGACAATTCTAAATCCCTCTGCTCCCTAAGTCTATGAATTACACAGGGATAACAGTAATACTACATCTGTGAAACCATAGAGATAATTTCTAGTGAAATAATTATTTCCTAGTAAGTCCACATTAAGCACTGTCAGAGTTCAGGGCACTCCTCTGACTGCCCTGGAGGGTTTGAGATCCTGGCAGGGGGTCAGAGACTCCCATGCACAGACCCCTGAGAGACAGCAGGGGGTCAGAGACCCCCCCTGCACAGAGCCCCAGAGAGACACTGTCCTGAATCTCAGTCCATGGAAAAGCTTTCAGCTTGTGAAATGAATTACAAGTCACGAGAATGTAAGGAAAATATTAGTAATAGTAGTAGTTAAGTAATCACAGGGTGCAAAAGTAGAATATTAGGATTTTTAGAAAGGGGTCAAAAGAAAAATATGGTGGACTTGGGTGTGGTTCTTGTTCTTTTTGTTCTTCTTCTTGGTATCCATTTTTCTGCTGTAGTGTCTCATGGGGATTGGTGTAGGAT
>WAAE01016370.1:0-38128 GCA_013400495.1 Nicator chloris | reverse complement strand
ACGCTATCTATCGCCTGCACATGATCCAAAGTCACCAGCAACTGCTCTATGACCCATGGCCTCTGCTACCTGCAGTGCCACTATGCACACTTCCTTGTGCTGTGTGGCAATGCACACACTCCCTACTACAGGAGTAAGTAATGGAGGAAGTATTGCAGCAGATGTTTCACTTGGAGGAGAAGTCCTGTTGCGCAATAGCATAGCAATTGCAGATGATAAGGAAAACCTGCTCCCAGACCCCAAGCAAACACAAAGCCACATTTGGCATCTCTCAGGGATGGCCTGAAGCAGGAGACAAAGCCATGCTGCAGTAAGGGTGTCCCTGAAGCAGTCACACTGCACATGGCTGAAGTGAAAATCCTGTAATTTGAGTGTGAGAAAGAGCCTGTGTGGGCCTCCAGTCTTGGAGTCATATGCTGGCAAGGAAAGCAGGACACCTGAGTTTCCAAACCTGCTCCAAGTACAATAATGTGTAAACAGCTTTGTGTTATCCACGGTAGAAGAGCAGGTGAAGCAAATCTCAAGTACTCACATATACTAACACTGATGTGTGTCTACAAAAATGTGTCCTATGAAAAATTAGTCACTACATATCATTTTTGTCTAATCAGGCTAATAGCACTAAGGAAGATTTCTGACTGGAGGAAGGCTTAACCTACAATCTAGAGATACTTCCACAGCTGAACAAAGAAATGGGGCTCTTAAAAAATAAGAAATATAATAATAATTAATAATAATAATAATAATAAATTTTTTAAAAGTGGTAAAGAGCAAGGACAGGTGATCAGAAGTCTGAAATGGCTCCAAATAAAGAAATGATCAAATGACTCAGGACTCTGGTCAGAGAAACAGATGACTGAGGAATGTGCCAGAAATGTGTAAAATCACAAGTGTCATGGAGAGGGTAGTCTGGCACCAATTTTGTACTGCATCTACCATTCAAAAGTAAACACTACCAATGAAGCTCCAAATAAGAATTCAAACTGAACTAAAAGGTGTAGTTCTCATTAAATGGGTGGAATTCCTTGCAAGGAACATCAAAGGTGCTAAAAGTTGATATGGACTTAAGCAGCAACCAGACCACCTCTTCCTAAATTTTTCCTAAATGAAGGCATCCACTTGAGTTTACCGGTAGTTTGGAGTTAGGAATATTTTGTAATTCAGGATAAAGAACAAAAACGATCTCCCACATCACAAATTTTAAAGTCAAGTTCCCTGGATCTGCGGAAGTTGCAGGTGTCAGACTACTTGAAGTGCTAGCAATGAGGCTCCCTCTCAAAAACCACCTTCCAGATCAGAACACCTCCCCGCCAGACAAGTGTCACAGACACCATATTAGGTTGTGTGAATCCTTGCCCTGACCTAGCACAGCCATCCTTATGTTCACCCAGCCCCATGGTACCTCTGTTGATTATCAGTGTCTACAGATATGGACTATTCACATCAGCTTGTTTCACTGTCTAACTCCACACACGCCCCTGCTTTGGCACCCACTTGTTAGGCATTACTTACCTAGGAGACACACGGCAGCTGCAGGTTTGAGTGCCACAAGCTTTTTGAAGCTAATACTTAGAGACAGCTCCACAGTGCTCAGTAGCAGTCCAAGGTCTGAAAAATGGACGAAGTTAGTCTGTTAAGG
The DNA here is from genome assembly GCA_013400495.1 of Nicator chloris. Taxonomy (NCBI): domain Eukaryota; kingdom Metazoa; phylum Chordata; class Aves; order Passeriformes; family Pycnonotidae; genus Nicator; species Nicator chloris. Next base: position 36,489 of record WAAE01016370.1, on the reverse strand, counting down.
TACTAAGCTGGGAGCTTGGACATCATATAGGGTGGAGACTGACATTCCTGAGGAACAAGCTAAAAAGCCCTGTTGAGTGGGGAATTACAGGCAGCCAACAGGAGATCATTTTATTATAAGGAATACACTAAAGACCACCCTCTCTGGAGCTTAGACACAATAAATGCTTCCAATGGATAAAACTGCAGATTCTAAAAGGCAAATGAGCCTACCTGGAATAAGACATAGTTGCTGAAACTAACATTCATAATAATACTCAACTGCCCATGGTCTTGTACCTTTGAAAGTTACCCAGGTTTTATAATCTCTCTCCTCAGCTAACTTCTATCTAGATTGCACAGGAACAGTCAGTGGGGTATTTTGGATCTTGTCCTTAACACAAACATGTCTTGAAAGGAGAATCCGTTAGCTAAATAGAAAAAGTCTGATGAAAACTTAATTAAAGCACATGGAAATAACTTCATTGGGTATCCTACTCTGGGAGTAAATGAACCTTATGGAGTTTGAGGTTTGTGAACCTAAGGGATTTTTAAGCTCTCTGAGGGCTTACAAAATGAATTTAATTTCTTTTTACTCTTTCATTTAAACTCATAGTTTATGTTATTTCATATAAGGATAATTCAATTCTTTTAAAACCACAAAAAATGTTTTTCTAGCTACAGACAATCATGTGCAATGTATTAAGGAGAGAATTGCCTCCAAGTCCAAGGTTTGGCACAGTCTCAGTCCTAAACAGACATANCTTGGGAAACAAAAACCCAAGAAAGCACCTAAGATATTGTTGACCTCTTATGCAGGTTGATAGTGCTGCATGATGTTAATGATGATGATAATGCAATTGCTGCTCAACAACTTTCTGTGCAATATTATCAACATCTTATGGAGATCAAGTTAACCTTTTGCACTTATTCAGTTCCAAATAAATCCTAGGATTCTGTCTTTTCTGCCACCTAATCCTGTATGCACCTGTGCCTTTGTCAGCAGAGTACGCTATCTATCGCCTGCACATGATCCAAAGTCACCAGCAACTGCTCTATGACCCATGGCCTCTGCTACCTGCAGTGCCACTATGCACACTTCCTTGTGCTGTGTGGCAATGCACACACTCCCTACTACAGGAGTAAGTAATGGAGGAAGTATTGCAGCAGATGTTTCACTTGGAGGAGAAGTCCTGTTGCGCAATAGCATAGCAATTGCAGATGATAAGGAAAACCTGCTCCCAGACCCCAAGCAAACACAAAGCCACATTTGGCATCTCTCAGGGATGGCCTGAAGCAGGAGACAAAGCCATGCTGCAGTAAGGGTGTCCCTGAAGCAGTCACACTGCACATGGCTGAAGTGAAAATCCTGTAATTTGAGTGTGAGAAAGAGCCTGTGTGGGCCTCCAGTCTTGGAGTCATATGCTGGCAAGGAAAGCAGGACACCTGAGTTTCCAAACCTGCTCCAAGTACAATAATGTGTAAACAGCTTTGTGTTATCCACGGTAGAAGAGCAGGTGAAGCAAATCTCAAGTACTCACATATACTAACACTGATGTGTGTCTACAAAAATGTGTCCTATGAAAAATTAGTCACTACATATCATTTTTGTCTAATCAGGCTAATAGCACTAAGGAAGATTTCTGACTGGAGGAAGGCTTAACCTACAATCTAGAGATACTTCCACAGCTGAACAAAGAAATGGGGCTCTTAAAAAATAAGAAATATAATAATAATTAANACTAAAAGGTGTAGTTCTCATTAAATGGGTGGAATTCCTTGCAAGGAACATCAAAGGTGCTAAAAGTTGATATGGACTTAAGCAGCAACCAGACCACCTCTTCCTAAATTTTTCCTAAATGAAGGCATCCACTTGAGTTTACCGGTAGTTTGGAGTTAGGAATATTTTGTAATTCAGGATAAAGAACAAAAACGATCTCCCACATCACAAATTTTAAAGTCAAGTTCCCTGGATCTGCGGAAGTTGCAGGTGTCAGACTACTTGAAGTGCTAGCAATGAGGCTCCCTCTCAAAAACCACCTTCCAGATCAGAACACCTCCCCGCCAGACAAGTGTCACAGACACCATATTAGGTTGTGTGAATCCTTGCCCTGACCTAGCACAGCCATCCTTATGTTCACCCAGCCCCATGGTACCTCTGTTGATTATCAGTGTCTACAGATATGGACTATTCACATCAGCTTGTTTCACTGTCTAACTCCACACACGCCCCTGCTTTGGCACCCACTTGTTAGGCATTACTTACCTAGGAGACACACGGCAGCTGCAGGTTTGAGTGCCACAAGCTTTTTGAAGCTAATACTTAGAGACAGCTCCACAGTGCTCAGTAGCAGTCCAAGGTCTGAAAAATGGACAAAGTTAGTCTGTTAAGGTACTAAGCTGGGAGCTTGGACATCATATAGGGTGAAGACTGACATTCCTGAGGAACAAGCTAAAAAGCCCTGTTGAGTGGGGAATTACAGGCAGCCAACAGGAGATCATTTTATTATAAGGAATACACTAAAGACCACCCTCTCTGGAGCTTAGACACAATAAATGCTTCCAATGGATAAAACTGCAGATTCTAAAAGGCAAATGAGCCTACCTGGAATAAGACATAGTTGCTGAAACTAACATTCATAATAATACTCAACTGCCCATGGTCTTGTACCTTTGAAAGTTACCCAGGTTTTATAATCTCTCTCCTCAGCTAACTTCTATCTAGATTGCACAGGAACAGTCAGTGGGGTATTTTGGATCTTGTCCTTAACACAAACATGTCTTGAAAGGAGAATCCGTTAGCTAAATAGAAAAAGTCTGATGAAAACTTAATTAAAGCACATGGAAATAACTTCATTGGGTATCCTACTCTGGGAGTAAATGAACCTTATGGAGTTTGAGGTTTGTGAACCTAAGGGATTTTTAAGCTCTCTGAGGGCTTACAAAATGAATTTAATTTCTTTTTACTCTTTCATTTAAACTCATAGTTTATGTTATTTCATATAAGGATAATTCAATTCTTTTAAAACCACAAAAAATGTTTTTCTAGCTACAGACAATCATGTGCAATGTATTAAGGAGAGAATTGCCTCCAAGTCCAAGGTTTGGCACAGTCTCAGTCCTAAACAGACATAACTACAAAAATTGGGATTTTTTTCTCTGCTGTTTTCCCAGTGTGTCTCTTTCTTTTTCACACTGTCAGCTCTCTCACTCTTTTCTCCTGTTGTTTTTCACCATATATACTTGTCTTCTCCCTTTTTGATAGTCATCCTTAAAGATATAAGTAAAATGTGTTCCCAGTAATGCTGAAATCAACATCAAACTTTTANATTTTTTTCTCTGCTGTTTTCCCAGTGTGTCTCTTTCTTTTTCACACTGTCAGCTCTCTCACTCTTTTCTCCTGTTGTTTTTCACCATATATACTTGTCTTCTCCCTTTTTGATAGTCATCCTTAAAGATATAAGTAAAATGTGTTCCCAGTAATGCTGAAATCAACATCAAACTTTTAATGAACAATATTTCAACAGGTTTGGAATCTGTCAGAACGATTTAGCCCATCTCTAATAAGAACAAGATGTCCATGGATTATTTCTAGCACTCTCTCTTGTAAGTTTATCACTTCTGATTCAGAAGCACTGCATTTTGAACCAGGCCAAACCTTCAAATAGGATTCACGCAAATCAAAATTCAAATTTGTTTCGGTGTTGTCATGCTCCCTATTTGCATTCACATACCATTAATATACAAATATGTGCAATAAGAATGGAACTGATCAGGCTAAGAAGCTAATTTTAACAAAGTACATAAACAATTCAATAGTTGTGAATAACCTAGAGATCAGAACAATTTTTTTACAAATTTGAGATAGCTGTAAACTATCCCCCATAAGTTTATGGGGATTTCTTTAGGAAAAACAAACAAACCAAACCCCAAAACCAAAACAACAACAAAAACCAAACAAACAAAACCAAAAAATCAACACAGGTACATATCAGTAAAATACTCAGCACAAATATTGAGCATTCTCCTCATCAGAAACACAGTTGAAATACTGGCTCATTCAGCTACTCTGAAGCAACAGCCCAGCCCCCAACACCACCAATCACCAGCAGCAGGAGGAACTTTAAACCCAGGAACTTTTCTGTTATGTGGCACATCATCAATAATGTCACACACCTCAAATCCTACCCCTCCTCATGCAAAAGCACCTTAAAATCTAAGAGGTTTATTTGATATTATTCATCCTAGGACACTGGAATAACATCATATTTGTATGAAAGATGGATCAAGAGTCTCTGGTTTTTAACTGGCTTCCTTCCTTACAGACAGGTAATTCTAAGTCAAACAGCATATTCCAAGTTGAAGAAAACTTGAACACACATAAAGCAAGGTAATTTCCAAAGAATAGTAAATAATGTGCTATTAGAGGCATAAATTTCACAAAACACATTTTTTTTACAGAAGAGTAAACAGAAGGTGCATTCTCATACCAGCAAACACTGTTGTACTGGTATGCACAGAGGGTGCAGTTTATTTGTTCTTTCTTGTGTCACAAAATGTAGACTAGCTCACAGGCAGCAGTGATTCGAATTTCCATATTTTGAAAGACTGCAACTGCTTCTCCAGATGGTAAAATAAAATCCTTTTCTTGTGCCCCAATGCAGAGTTTCCCAATGAAGACCAGCAGATGATCAGAAACGTCTCAGTGCTGGCCGCTCTGCACTGGTTTAAACATTCAGGGGAAAAAAAATCAAAAAAAAGTAAGGTTTGTACTGATTTTTAACACACTTTATTTTAGACTTGTGTACATCTAGAAGCATTTGCTGCATCACAATGACATACAGAAACCAAATAAGTAGATTTTGGATCTGAATTTACTTTTTGTTGCATTTTTAAGGAAAAGTCCAACAATATAGGTCAAGCTATTCTCAGCTTGCAGTCTTTTAAATTATAGTGATAATCTCTCTGGTACTAACAGCAGTGTTAGCATTTGCCTCTTACTGTGTTGCCTGGAAGTCCTTAGCAGAAATCAGGATTCTGCCTGTCCAGATGCTGCAAACAGGATGCCATGAAGAAAATCAGTATTAACTGTGATTATTAAAGTCAGCTGTAACCAGAACCACTGCTTAAAGGAAAATTTTGGAAAATCTTAGACCCACATTTAAACTAGCTGCTCCGGCCACTTCTGTGGTAATTGCTTAGCCTGTGTTTTTGAAACCCTTCGTTGCTAACTCTGGCTTTAAACTGGAGCCTCTCTTCCTGTTAAAATGCCAAGACACAGAACCAACAGAAACAATGAAGTAGAAGAGGATGTTATTCTCCTTCATAAAGTATTAACTGAATACTGAATATGGGTAGAGGCTGCACTAAAATATAAGCAAACCACAGTTTTATATATTGCAGGCAGTAAACTGTCTACTTCTAAAAAATAATTTCTTTTTCTCTAGAAGCAGGAGGCTCTAAGTGCAAATAAATGCTAAAACTACTACGAACAAAACAGGAAGAACTAGGGGGGAAATAATGGAGCACTGTCTCTTAAATAGCTAAACACCATCTTGCATTGGTGTACTTGCACAACATCAAGCCCCTTTATTATTAAGAAATGAATGCAGATTATTTCCTTTACAAATATGACAGCCAGAGTGTTTCTGTATTACTACATAAAAAATCCCTTTCCTTTACAAAATGCCATCACTCCAGTTAGCAAACAATAGAGTTTTATTAAATCGTTACCCAACCTCACATGCAAAGCAATAAAACTTATGATAAATTGCTCTTGCTCCATAAAGTCTCCCACAAATAGTCTTTTGACAATAATGAAGCATTATCCCCCACCCCCTCCCCTGAATTTCTGTTAGATTTGCAATATTTCTATGCTACAATGAATCAACAGCCAAGACTTGAGGTGAGGGCACAAAGTTCACAAAATATGAAACAAAATGCTTACACTGTAAATTCCTCTGTACCCACTGTTACAAGAGACATGTAGCAGCTTGCTGCTTTGCAGTAGGAGAACCTACAACATGTATGCAAGATAATGAAAAAAACCCAAACATGAAACATTTTAACAACTTGATAGTGCAAGTTGTTGAGGCACCACCAACGATTTCCACTCGAACACTTGAGCTTAAAAATAAGAACGTGCTTGAGAGCTTTCCTGAGTGAAAGCCAGAGAATTCAACTTCTCCCAGCATTTGTATTTCTCCTCATTTGAAAGCACAGAGATGATCATGACACTTTCCTCAGCTTCTTTAATTAGTTGACGGGTTCTAGAGCTAAGCAAGTCAGAACAACATGCTTTTTGTTTTGCTTAAAACTCTGCAAAATTTTACCTGTGTGCCTAAATATTTTAAAGAAAACCCCTTCTCTGCCTAACCTGCAAAGAATTCATTGACACATATTTTATTAAATTAAAGGGGGTACTATGTGATTTACCTTGTGTTTTATCTGATTGCATTTGCACTCCCTCGACTTTTCCATCTAAAGGGGAAATAGATTTATCTATGTTGAAAACATGACACAATTACCAACTCTGACTTACTTTCTAGAATCTATAATGAACTTTTTGTACCAAGGTTTTACAACTATTATGACTCATCTTCCTGGCACAGAGATGTCATCATATTTATGGCCCCATGTTTTCTTTTTCTTGCCTCAGCTTCCTTTCTGGCTTTAGCTGAACAGTTTAATCTTAGACTTTCCCCATTGCTTCCTGTGTTAAATCTGTGTTGCTGAGAACCCTTTGCTGATCTCTTAACCTCTAGTATTTATATTTCCTACATACTGCATAGTCATTACTAAAATCAGATATTTTCTTGGAAACATTTTAAGATGGTTGAAGTATTTTGGACTCTTGCCTGTTAGTAATCTTCCTACACAGAATGCTGTAAATCAGTGTTTGGCCAATCGAACTATGATTATTGCTCATGTTATAGGTGATCTCAAATGTTCTCATTCTCACATTACTGGGATTCTGCTGCAGCAGGAGCTTCACAAATACAGGAAGAAAGAGTCCAAAAGAACTCACTGTTGTCCAGATTATATGGGTTTTAAAACTTCACCTGAAATAACATGACTTTCACCAATGAACAAAGCTGCAATGGTTCTCACGCTCTTGGCCAGGTCAAAACAACTGTTTTATACGAACAATTTTTTACAAATGCTAAAATGTTAATTCAATGCTTTACTTCTTATGCTTCTAAGTAGCAAACTTCAAATTCAAGTGACCACAATAATTAGATTTAATATATCATACACAGCATTATATGGATCTGAAAGTCAAAGACAAAATTTGGATTCTCTTGTTTTGTCACGTTGGAAAGCATAATAAATGTGCATATTTTCAGATAATTTGTCTTTGAAAAGTTGAAAAAAAGTCCCAGCTGTACCCAGTCGCCTTCAGTCTTCCAAATAATTTCTAGAACATTTTAACATATTTATTCCACAATAATTTTCGACATTACTGTCTCAATGGTTGCTTCACTTGTCACTGGCTTCCACAGCAAAACCAGTTTAAGAAACCTGGGTTTCTCCTCTCTCACCACACCAGTTTGCTGCCTCCACAGCAATCCTCATGGAGCTGTTAGTGAGACTCTTTGAGAAGGTGAATTGCAGAAAGGGTCTAGGTCATGAGAAAGCCTGGAGAGGGCAACCCATTGTGGTGTAGGTGCAGGAATGAGACGAGCAGAAGAGGCACATGCAAGGAGGCAGGATTCCTTGAACTGGCATTATCTTCTTAACACAGATGGACATCCTGAGAAATACCCTCCAGTGGCTGGGGAGCAGCTGTGCAGAGGTGTGAAAAACTGCTCCAAGTTTCTATAAAACCCTCAGTGAAGGTGAGAAGCCACCACGTTTTTAGCAGTAGTTGTGACTTCCAAAGGCAAGTTAATCACAGGCATTAAAATAGGTTACCAATTTATCCCCCTCACCCCAAAGCAAAAAATACCTGCTTTACTTGGGAATGTTTCTTCCTTTAGATGTTTTGATGCTGCTATTTCACGGATGCTGCTGTCAACCTCTCACCTCCTTCTTAACTGAAAAATGCACTGAAGGTGAGGCTAGATTTAAAGACAGGCCTGTCAGATAAACTTCTCTGGCTGTAGCATATTCAGAGTCAGTGGTTACCTGTACAGATGTACTCAAGCTGCTCTTTCAGGCCTCTATCCTGGGTGAGGTGCCACTGCATGCATAGTATCCTCTAACCCAGTTCTGTCAAATTTGATTTGGGGTTATTTTTTGTTTGTTTGTTCTTTAATCTCCCACTAGGAAGTATTTAAAGTCACTCAAATCATTTTGACAGAATAATGTTACATCAGACATTCAGTTCTGATGGAGACTGGAGCTAGGTAGGGGGATAAATACTTACAGCTGGAAGAAAGTTGCAGGCAGGTGACAAAAGCCTGTGTAAGTCAGTCCTTTCACCCCATTAGCAGATGCCATAAATAGGTGGCTGAGCCTCATATGGCTTAACAAAGTCAGGCCTAACCCTTCAGTTACTGCTAACTCATGCTTTTCAGTCAGTCAACAGCACCTGGTACTCAAGAACAAGTAGAAAAGAATGTTCCAGTCCAAAAAGTATCTGGGTTTGGGGGTAAAAAATGAAAGAGTAACAACAAAAAGAAGTCTGAACTTTCATTTACACATCACAAAGTGGGGGGAAAAAAAAAAAAAAAAAAAGGAAAATATTCATTTAAGTTTCAACTTTTCATTACAAGTAACAATACTGCTTGAAATGCAAAATACCAGCTCTGAGTGAGAGTTGCAAAAATATGGGGCAAGTTAGTCTCCTAGGTTACACATTTCCTAACTTTAATAAACCATGAAGAGACCACTGCCTTATCTTATTGTCTTGGATTTCTCAATTTCCTTTTTCCATTAAATACTCTTCTGTTGTGGCCATGTCATTGATTTGGTAACTACATTTTCTTTCCTTCAGACTAGTCTTGTATTGAGCAAATCTTGAGTTAAATCCAGGTCAATCCATTCTGCCAGAGCTCAGTATTTTTTATGTCCAAAATCACTTATTAATTATCCTAATGTTTGAGATACTGTTGAATGATTCTGGTTTTATTATGCTGATACAATGCAGTGTCACTCAGTCAAGAAGACTATCAACATAAAGCAAAACAATGTTTTTTGTTGTTCACTGAGTAACACAGCAGCAAGAATCAGCCTCTTGGAATCAATTATATCTTAAGGGAAGATTATCAGGTTGACACATCATTTTTTAAGGTAATTTTTCCATGCCTTACTCCTTTCAAAGGAAATACAGGGCTATACTTGAGAAACCATGTAATACATAGCAGGTGTGGTATTTAGTGACTTTACTTCCATCAAATAAGTAAGAACTTATAAAGAGCCCTTGCAGAAATCTGAGTTTGGTCTCAGGAATCCTGTCATCCCATGCCTATAACAAAGGAGTTATATATAAGTGTGCGTTATTTTTGCAGCCAATTTCAAGGCTGATGAGAGCAAAACATATTAAAATGTTTCCTTGTGGATCTCAACTGTTTCATCTGCTGAGCTGAAAGGGTAAGTGCACATACAGCTCTAAATATTTATTTTCTTGTAACTGGCCTTGGAAAAGAGTGCAATAATTGTTAGCAAGAACAGGAAATTCATCTTTATCATGAGTTTTGATAAGGAAAGATTTTACAGGAAGCTCTAAGAAAGAAAGGCAGTTTTCACAACAAAATATATTGTCAAAAGACCATTCTTGTATAATATCTATTTATTGGAAGTTATTGAAAAAAACAACTGCAACAGAAATGTAGTTTAAACCACATGAAATTCAAAAAACTTACTCTGAAGCTGAAATATGTCTGGTGCTTATTTCATGGAGAAGCAGTGATGAAAGCAAAAAAAATCTTGTCAATATTTTTTGAGAAAAATACAATTTCCTAATGAAATATGCCATTTATAGCATTTAAGTGAGGGGGGAAATTGAATCTATGCTTTCAAAAGTGAAAATTAACAAGATTTGTCCATGAACAGGAAAACTTAGACACCATGGTTTACTCGGAGGGCTGCAACAGCTCTAGTTCCTGAATGTTTGTCCCAACAATACTTCTACTTCCTGCTCATATTTCTAACTCTTTCTTCCACCCACTTAAGAATGCCTTTTCTTCTTTTTCAGAGAAACTAGGCCAAAATCAATTTAATTTTTCACAAAACAGAATAAATTATGATTTTTTTTTTTAATTTAAGTTCTAGTATGATTATACAGAGATCATTTCTACATCCAGAAGCATAAAACCGGAGGGACCAGAGCAAATATAACTCGCCTGGTTCTGTGGAAGAGCCATTGATGCTTCAGTCTGCTGTCATTTTGGCTTTGGGCTTTATGGGGACCCTCATCAGCACTGTTGCTGAAGAGACTCAGACCTCCCCAGATCTGGATGGTTTGACATAATTTCACTTGAGCTCACTCAAGTCATGGCCTATCGATGGAATAACCATCTGTCCACACCACAGCTGTCCTGTGAGCTGCAGTAATGAGGAGTCACTGACCAGGACACTCCATACCCATTACATTTTACCGCACTTGTCCCAGATACGGCACTTTCAGTATTTTCACTAATGGTTTGCACAATGGAATTAATAGCACTCATATCAGGTTTGCAAAGGATGCAGTGCATGGCAACGCTGTAAGACCTACGCAGACCATAGGATTTGAGTTCAGAAGGACGAACTGAAGAGCGGATGCATTACTGAAATGAGATGCATGTGGTCATTGAACAAATGGAATGTGTTTCACTGTGGACAAATCCAAAGTATAGCACTTGGGAATAACTGACTGAGCAAAGATAAGATGGGGATGAATGGACAGCAGTTCTAGAAATGGGATCAGAGATGGCAATGGTTCACAGAAGAACATGTGCCAGCAATGCCAGAGTTGCAAGGAAAGTAAATATCACCCTCAGAAAGGGTCAGAAGAGGGACTGTGTTCAGACTGAAGTGCTGTCTTCAGTCAGAAGCATTATTTCCAGGTTTGCCAGGAATCAAACGGTGAGAGAAGAGAGGAAAACAAGGAGAGCTCCCTGAGCCCAGGAAGCATCGAAAGGACCAGGCTCTTTATGACCTACAAATGAGAAGACTGTGGGGAGACACAATAATGGCCTTCAGACGTGTAAAAGGTGTCTGCAGAGAGACCAGACTGTAGTGGACTTAAATTACAACAAAAGGAGAATCAAGATCTCTGCCAAGAATGATTTAGTCATCCACGTCCTGAGAACAGAGGATGAACTAGATGTCTTTTAAGAGCTACTTTGTTTTCTATGACTCCTTTACTATAACCTTCAATAAAACCTTTTAATTGCTCCAGAAGCAAAATACAAACATTTCTGCACACTTGGAGCCTTCTTTTTCCATGGACGTTTAAGTCAACCTAATAATCTCCAACTGAAAATTACTACCTCTAAATTTAAAAAAATAAAGGGAAATGTCTACACCAACTTTGAGAAAAGGTAGAAAACAGACATATGACTTCTTAGGAAAGAATTTTTTTTTTTAATTAATTAAAAAAAAAATGAAGAGAGGAAACAGTAACAAGACGATTGTTCACAACATTCATGACTGTTAATGCCTAACAGCTGTATATGAATACTATAGCAAAGACCTATAAGAACTTGCTTCAAGACAAAATGAATCAACAAGTTTTAGCAAAGTAACTATTTCTTCCACAGACACAACATTTTAGGATAAAGTATTCATTTTTCAAAGTAGCATTTTTTCCCACTGAAGAATTTTAGCTACAGGGTTGGAACAAATTAATTATTATAACTATTTTACTACCACCCACCAAAGGAAGGAGACTGGATCCTTAGGCTTCCAGTTAACTAGAACCTGCTCTTTGGACTCCAGACTCAGCGTTCCCTTTTTTTAATTCATCTAGATAAAATTCTAACCAGGGTTTTAACTGAATTATGCCTTTACCTGGGAAAATATTTCCTGGTATTGTGAAAGTTAGCAGAAGAAAAGAAGTTAAAGCCTTGTGTCAAACACTTCTGTAGAGAAAGAACATCTCTGTCACTGATTTCATTCACAAGTGCACATGCACAGGAAGTCATAATCAGGCTTTTTAAGTTAGAGGAAGGATTGCACAGATAGTTTGTAATAAAGTCTGTGATCAGCTACAGGCAATAAGAGTCTATTAGGAGAAAATAGGCCTCATATGGACTCTGCCTTGCACCACTTGTATGGCAGCATTCAATGTTAGTCAACATCTGCACCTCATTTACACAACTGTTATCTTATGAGAGAACCACCCCATAAGAGTGTGTCGTGCTTTGCAACTGTGAAGGACAAATTTTACAATATTATTTTGATAAACATTCAAGCTGGGCATTGAAACAAAAGTCTGTAACGCATACACAGTGGAGAATATGCTCAAGAGGTGGAAAGATGGAAGGAGAGGAAGGAGAGGAAGGACCACCAAAATGGAATTAATGGAGTTAGAATTTCAGCATATGCAGAAAAAAAAAAAAAAGAATATATGACTAATTGGTTGCACAAGCTCCTGTGTAACTTGAAGCACATAAATAAATTTAAAATTTCACTGTAACTATTTACTACATCTGAACTATGGAATATCTTCTTTAATAATATAGTATCATAAAGATCAGAAGCAGTACAGGAAGACCAAATGTTAGTTATTTAATGTTCCATTTCCATTGGAAACGGGAGATTTATAAAATGAGAAAGACAAGAATATTGCTTACTGCCCACATATTTTTTTTTATTTACAGGCCTGGAGAACAGTGAAATACTACACTTAAGAATGCATATGTCATTATGAAAGCCTATGTCAGCTCATCTCGGGAAACTTTTACATTATTTGCCTGTATATTTAGGCACAGTATTAACATTATCTGATTGTAGCAATTAATGAAAAATATTAGAAAGAAATAATTTTAAATTTGAGAGTTCTTAACCTTTATCTTTTAAACTTGCCCAGCATAAGCATAAGCAACACTTGTTCATTTGTCAGAAGAAAACAAAGAGTTTTGTTAGTCTTCACTCTCTTGCAGCTTCAGCAGTTTTAATGAAGGTAATGTTTGTGTTTGAGTATTTAAACAGAAAGATAAGTTTAAAATGTTTTACCCAGCACTGGGCATGAGAAAATATGAACTTGGGTCCTGATCCTAATATCTCTATGTCTGTGAGGAACCTGCTGACTCCACAGATTGTCAGGATATACATGCCCCACTGAGTGAAGTCAAACTACAAAAAAAGTAAAGCAGATCCCATCATTCTTTGTGTCTTCTCCTCTTCCCATCATTTGCACCCCTGAAGACATCCCTGAGTGTATCTCAGCACAGCTCAGCTGCAAGAACAGTTACGACTAACCAGATGTTTGTGATCACAAATTTAGTGAAAGATACTCTGCCCAGAGCTGACATTGATGAAAGACATGTGAGCTTTCTTCATGCATTTCATGCAAAACAGCTTGTATTGGTTAAAATTATCCTGGAAAGCTATTGACTTTGTACTGAAACAAATGAGGAAACTTCCCAGCCAGTTTGGCTGTGGGAGGAGTAACACCCCAGCGCAGCACAACTTTTCCACAGCAAGTCTCTTATCATGACATTAATGTGTGTTTGGAACCTGAGACCTTGCTTGGTTCAGAAGGATTGCAGCTTCAAAGACAGTGGCTAGGAAGAACTGACTGAAGGAAATCCAAATGCCTGCCCACTCAGATTTACACTACCAATTATATTATCTGTTCAGCATTCCTGTGTGCCTAGCTTCTACATGATTATCCACTGATAGATAAAAGGCTAAATTAGTCATACAAGTTCTGATAAAGTTTAAAAGAATCACAGATTGTTTACTGCAGCTGCATACATTTTACAGGCACATAAAAACAAGAGTATTTGTAACTCCTACCACTGAAATATTTTTTAATAATTGCATGGTCTAATAGAGCAGTGATAACCTACATATGGTAGTGTTTATTTATCTGTGTGTGCATAACCATGAAACCTGATAAGACAATATTTTAAAGTTCTTCAACCCAATGTGCTTTAAAAATAAAAGTGTTTGCATACTACTGTTAATTCACTGGAGTAGAATTCTCCCTCTCTAACTCAGTAATAAGGAAAAAAACCCCTTGAAATAAGATGTTACAATAAATGTACTGGCATGTCTTTCACTCTATAAAATAATGTAGCACCTTACTATTCTTCAATACTTTTAGCTTGTAGACTTAATGACTGTTTGGAAAGACTAACAGCTACACTTTAACATGCAAAGGCTGTTTACCCAATGCTGGGTTTAGATGCTCACATAGAAACCTATTAACTGAGGTATGCATTAAAAAAGAGATCAACATAATCTACTACCATATCATCTTCATCTGGAAGCAGCTGGACCTTCAGACTTAATTTTTTTTTCAAATGTAGCATTGAGTAAGAAAGTATTTTGTTTACCTGCAAAAGCCTGTAGTGACACCACACAGAGGGAGTCACACACCTTTTTCTTAATAACTGCAGGGTTTGGGGCCCAACCCTTGGTGAAGATCTTTGACTATGAGCAATATATTACCACGTAAATACAAAATCCCTACAGTTATAAAAGGTATTTGAAGGGCTATAAAGTTTTGGAAAAAAACATTTATTGCTGCTGCATGTACTGAAAGGTGTCATGAAAGATACAGCCAGGTAGCATGAAGATGTACCATCTGTCTAGAGTGAAAAATGTTCGTATATCATGAAGATCAGAAGCTGGGTCTGAGGCTATGCTTTTGCCAAGCTGGTCAATGGAGTTAGGCACTATCAAGAAACGAGACACATACATTTCGCTGCAAGGGAGGATGGGCTAGAAGCTTATGGGAACCCCAAGACAGGCAGGCAGAGACCACCAGCACCCCCAGCACCAGGGCAGTCCCTCACCTGGCAGGGCCAGGATGATGGTAGGGTCACAGTTCACCAACAGACGCAACACGGGTGTTGAACTAGGTCCATGGTCCTTCCAGGGGGTGCAGCCAGGAGCTTCTGCAGAAGGGCACCATGGCCAAGGCTGACTATCACGTGAGTTCAAGGTCCGGTCAGGAAACAGGGCTGGATGCAAGGCTGTCTGTAGTGTAGGTTCAAGGGCCCACCAGGAGAGCAGTCAGCAAATCCGCACTGCAAGAGACAGAGCTGGATGCAGATCCTGGTACACGACCACACAAGCAATAATGGGATGTCCAGACATGAGTTTAAACAGGCAGGCTGTGGGTGGGAGTTCCAAGGATGCTGGGCTGGGCAGGGCAGCTACAGCCTGTAGAAAACACAGATTTCACCACTCATTTACCTGCAGAGGAAGGTTTCTTATAGGGGACATCTCTCAACCAAAGGGCCAGTATCTTGACTCTGATACCAGCTCACGGCCAGTCAGCACCCAGGTCCTACCCTGTGCTTCTTCCTCCCATGACTTGGAGGGATTTTGTTACAACAGCAAAAGACTGACAAGACGAGGGGTGTTGGGGAAGGTGATACAGGGAAACCTTATAAATATGATTGTTTAGCAGTAGGTTCGGAGAACATTGGGCCAGTGGGTGAGGTAGAAATGACAGTCACTTTTGATATGGGAAGGGATGCCAGTCCAGGGACAGGATGTTAAGCAATACCAGTGACCAGGCAGAAAAAGGGTCTGCAGGGATAGCAGGAAGAAAGGATTATAGAAATTAGCATAAGGAGGTAGTGCCTTATTCAAATCTAGTAGTACTCATAGGCTGTGTGTAAATTCTATAGGATTTGTGTCTCACGCCGGTTGGTCACTGTAAATAGAATATTCAACACAGAATGGGATAAAACTGACTGTAACAGGAAATTCGCTCTCTTGGAACTCTCTTGGAACTCTCTTGGAACCACGCCAGCAGCTGGGCTGGCAACTGATGGCAAACGCTGGCACCCACGACCCCTGAGAATAAAGCATGTGTTCCATGAGCAACCCCCGTCTCCTGAAGTGTATCATCTAACCATCGAGAGAACGAATCGACAGAGGGGTATGAAGAGGTATGGCCCATTCTGTGTTGCAAAGACCTTAAGGACCATTGGGAATACATGAATAACGAGCCCAAATGGGATTTGTGTCAGTCGCAGGTAGTCTTACACTCAATGGTCCTTCAATTTTTGGGAAGATGGTGTACAATCATTTTACACCTGTGACTGGCAACAAGATTATACACATGCAGGGGAGAACTCAGCCTAGGGTGTACTGCAGTATGGGCTCCATGACAGGATCTCAATGGAAATTTAGTGAACAAAGTAATGATCTGGTCTCTTGATGAGTTTCTAACCTCTCTGGGACTCCTAATAAGCCTTCCTTCACCTTTCTCCTCACTTTTTTTTTTTTGTCAAGCCTTCCTATAGGCTCATTTCAAAACTTTTTCATAAAATCAGAAACTACAGAGCAGTTTTTCTGTATCAAGGTTTGGCAATGTGCCAATCTGATCTGAGGACTAATGGTCCTGGACCTGAAGCAGAATGAAAGAAGTGAAGCAGACAAAGAACAACAGAACAAAACATTACTTGCTTACATGTAGAGGAACTAGATGGAGAGGAGTGGAAAAGCAACACTGTTAGTTCTGTTAAATTTTCTACATGTTTGCATGATTTTCCTTAGGTTAGTTATTCTCTCTACAGTGATAGTGTTCTATAAATCTGTGAGAGGGAAAGAAAACCTAAATTTTTATGCTTTCTGAGATCATTTTGGTCACAGTCAGGGTCACCAAGTTTGTATTTGACCAAAAATGATATTTGTTACATACAATTCCAAGAACATTAAAATAAAGAATGTAAAATTTGGGAGAAAGGTATAAATGATGGGTATGTCTAGTACACTGATATAATAATTAACCTACACTTCTTCCATCCTGTAGCAAATTTTTTTTATGTTATCTCAACAATTTTGTTTCTCTGTGAGACTTTTCCATTTCAGACTGTTAACCAGAAAATCATACCAAATTAGATCATGACCTTGAGGAATTCTGTAAACCAATATGGCATTAAAAATAACTGTGCAACCAGAACAGAAATGAACAAATTGTATATCATAATAGCATTCACTAGCCACAATTGACTCCAAAGTTCCACTAAAACCATGTTTCTCTTTTTAAATATATTACCTATTTTGACAATATTTAGTGCACCTACTTAAAAATATTTAACTATATTGTACTTTAAATGATGTTAAATTTCTGATGAAGGGATTTTATTCCTTCCTGTAGCTTCCTTATTCATTAACAGAATCCAGTATCACCACCTTAAGCTTGTCTGCATGTGCTTACATGTGCAAGCCTGTATGTGGAATTAAAAAGGAGACTTTGTGATCTAGATTTTCTGTGTTCCTTAATTCGAGGTAATGTCAGTTTTATATGTTGCTCCATATATGTGCCAATCATGAGTTAAACTAAAAAGAATCCATTGTTATGTATTCTAGACATGCTAGTTATTAATAGAACCATCTGTATTTTAAAATTCTTCAGATAGTTTGTACAATTTATAGTTACTTTTTGATGTCATACCACAAGGAACATGTAATGTCTCAGTATGGCATGTCAAAATCCTATGTCAAATTCCAGGGACATTATTTCAACATACTCCATCACAAATACAGTGACATGAAATCTATCAAATCTAGTTGTGCAAAAACTGTAGCACATGCACAAAACCATGCCCCCGAAGACTATTTGACTATTCAGATGAGTAAGTTTCCCACACAGTGAAGTCTCAGTATCATGGCAACTAAGTTACCTGTGGGCTACAAGAAAATCCAAATGACCTGAATCACATCATAATCTGTTTGCAATCCAAAGAAGGCCATCAGAAGAATGATGTAATAAGCACTTCCACAGCAGCAACCAAATAAGTACAGTCACTCTTTCCCTGCTGAATGCCATGACAAAACACTTTATGGAACATCAGAGGAGTAAAATAAACCTCAAAGAAATGTGCATTTACATACCAAATGACAGTAAAATTCTAATTGGTTAAAGATAAATTTCTATCTCTGTTACAAGATTGTACCTATACATTTAACAAAAGAAGCAAATGAATGGCTAAATGAAACATGAAGAGCTCTGCTGTTTATGGAATAATTCTGTTCTAACAGCAACATAAGTAACTACTTAACGGACTTTAAAGGAAATAATAATTGCAGATACTTCTGTAAATGTAAACTGGATTCTGCTTGTCATACTCCAAGCATGTACTTAAACATTCAAGGAAAAGTCGATTTAAAACATCATATACCAAGGGGAAATAAATGTATTGAACATATTTATGGTTCCACAACAAAATCTTCCTACATTTTTAAAGAGGAAGACAATATTTACAGCTTCTTGTAATTTATATTAGACTCACAAACTATTCAGTACATGTTATATATTGGTATTATAAATTGTAGATTATTTAGACTTAGACTTAATTACTCTAGTTACGTACATATCTTTCCGAGCTCAGGAAACATTGCCAATAGAGAGCTCCATGTCTCTCTCAGATCTATTACTACTCATATATTCAGACAAAATTTCCTCTGAATAACTGCACTGCAAAACTGCTAGTTCAGCACACTGAAATGAATACTGTTATATTACTTTCTTTAATAGCGAATCATTGCTGGCAGTAAATAATTTAATGTGGATAGATTTTGATATGCCCTACATGGCTGCCTAAACACATTTCCACTCAGCTGCTTACAGTGTTTTCAATTAGATCAGTTATAATGCTGTGTCATACTTTCATTTCCTAAGCAAGGGGCGTTACACTGCTCGCCTGATATGCAGGCAAGAAAGTCTACCAGTTCTTAGTAGAAATAGGGCTGTCAATCATTTGATGAAAGTGTGACTCAGCAGCTGCTTAGTCTGTAAAAGTACACTGCACATAGGAGATAAACAGGAGGGGGATGTCTTTCCAAGCACATAAATTCTCTGGTATGTATACAAACAAAAATGTCCTTACCACCATACAGAATTTATGTAATAACTTTTTTCACTAATTTATTTCAAATCTTCTCTTTGCATACAAGGAAGAGTCTATAAACTAGGTTATTTAACCATTCCTAATTTTTGCCAGGAATTGATCCATTAAGATTTCTTTGACTAAATTAAAGATGTCCATTTTATTTACCAAAAAACTGTACACCCTAAGGTAGGAGAGCAATTTTTCTTCCCACAAGAAATGGGTTTATAAATTTGAGTCATAATTATTCACAACTAAAAACTATCTTTCAAAAATTAAAAAAAATGGCTACAGATTTGCTACACATAGACACCAACCAACTTAGAATACTCAGACCTACAGCAAACACTCAGTCTAAAAACATGAGGGACATGTCCTTCCTCAGAACATGCAGAAGAACACGTATCAACATATCACATATCAATACAGAACAACTGCAAAAAAAGTCAATATAAAAGCTGCTTGCTGCCATTTTATGAAAGACTCCTGGTCTAAATTTCATTCTCTAACAAAGGAGAAAGCACCTATAAAATCTTGAACAATCTTCACTTTCTCTATGACAGAAAGCCTGGGGAACCAAAGATTAATTAAAGTTTCTCTCAGATTGACTAGGACTCTCTGATTTCAAGAAAGACAAGCATATAATGTAGAATAAAGGTGTATAAAACCCAATTGTTACTGTGCAAAATATGCAAAACATGCAAAACTTATCTCAAATGAACTGATCAAGAAGAAGTCTGGGGAAAAAAATTAACAAATAGAAGAAGTTTTTGTAAGTGCCTAAGTAAGCTTTCTCACTTATTATGATAAATATGAAACATGGGTTCAAAAGTGATTCAACAATTTCATGTAGATGAGTACCAGAAACTATGAAATACAAACACATGGATACAACCTTTGGTTCAGTAAATCCCAAATCCTAAACATTAGATTGCTCGAACATTCAACTGCATGATCCTATCCTCTTTCCTATTTTTGCCGCAGAAAAATCATCTATTGGCCACTGTCAGACACAAAGCATCAGATTTTAGGGACTTTTTGGGATACTGTAAATAACAATTCTTGTGCTTTATTCACTGGATATAAAAAGTGGAATTTTAAGTTCAGTAGCTAATGGTTGTCTACCACAAAGTAGGATCTAGTCCTCAAGATGTTTAGGAATAGCAGCAATTTTACCAAAACAAGGTTAACGCATACTAAGTTACACATATGAATTTACAGAAGAGAGATCCAGTTGTAATATGTTTTTATTGCTACCTGTTTTCATGGTATTTTTGACAAGAAATATGAAGTGAGGGGCTGATTTTCTTGATTCACTGGGGCTTTGTTATCCATCAAAATACAGTGCTTGTTGAACTCCTGCCCTAACTGGCCTTTTTCTTTGCCCTATCAGTGCATACCCAATTACTCTGCCTGGTAAAGCACAGAAACCTCTTCATAACTACACAATTGTTTCAGGTTTGTTCCCTTCTGCATACATCTCTTGCATAGCAACCTGCCCACATAACTTCAGCTAATTTCTTAAACTTACACAATTTTGAAGGGAGCCACAAAATGCAACTGATTCTCCAAAGATGTCAAGCATTAGTTGGTTGACAAAAAATGCCCTCAAAGATCTGCTGACATAATAAGCGATACTGATGCACAGACTGCTGTAATAATGGCAATAACATCTCTGGGAATCCAAATGCATATCTTAAATCATACTCTCTGCCACCAGCAAATGGTAAAAGAACAAAAATAGTAGCTCTTATTCCCATAAGAATCTGAACAAAAATATGTGGAATGGCTTATAGAAAATGACAAGAGCTTCATCTAATTAACAAATACCATTTCCAAAGCTTTTCTAGAATTGTACTACACAAAAGAAAAAAAAATTTAAAAAAAAAACCACAAATCAAACACCACAACCTTAAAAACTTATGTAAATTTCACATAGGAAAAAAAATCAGAGTTTGCTGAGTGGAAAAGATGAATCAAGATTAACAGAGAAACACTATTTTTAAAACTCCTAAAAATGTTACAGAGTTAAAAATACCAAGTAACAATTATTTTTATAGCAGCTGGCAATGTCCATTTAAGGCTGACAATTTCTTGGAGATGATTAGTACTACATATCTCATGCAGCTCTCACTCTTTTGAGTTTATTGCAGTATAACAGCATAATCTGATGGTTTTAAAACTCAGAATCTCTCCTTATTTTGGCTTAAATCCAAGCTATAATTATAGTAAATGTAGTATGTTTTTGAAAGAATAGTGCTGCCTATATTCTTAACATAGTCATTTTGTTGTTTTCATATTGCAAAACTGAAACTAGACTAGAATAAACACAGAGGGAAAAAACGAAGGCTCAAACCAAGTTTAATATGTAACTCCAACGCACCATCACAAAGCCCAAGAGGCAGGATATGCAATCCTGCATTCCTTATGCACTCGTAATACCGCTTGGCTTTAGTGGAAGTTTTGTTTAAGAAGGCATATAATCAGAACCTATAATTTCATTAATTGCATGCCACAGGCAGTCCATGTGAGGTAAGAATCATGAACCAAACTGGTTGGAAGGATGGTGGAACCCATTAGCCCCACCTGCATCTTTGTGGATCACTGAGTCCATGCAGCAAAACCATGAATGCTCGTTTTTGCCACTCACCCACACTTCCAGCTCTTCCTCATGACAGACCAGATCTGTAATGTAGACGGTAGTGCAGACGCTTCATTCAGGGCACAACACAGCTCTCAGGTCTCTGTTACTGTTCTCCATTACCATCCTTCCCCAGACTCTTGGCAATGCTGAGGATTTCACCCGATGCAGATCCCTACTCCGTTGGGATTTTTATATTATTCATACAAGGCACAGACAAAATGAATGTTATTGAGATATTAGTACAGAGTCCTTTGACAAATTACATATTTCATTAGATATTCTTTGGGCAATTTAGGAAGTATCATCTAAAAACCCTGTGAACAGACTTGGCATTTACAGTATTACTGTACACATAACTTTTCCATGCATACCATAAACATAAATGACTCTACTGGGTGTGTGTTACAGATAGTTTTATGGTATCTCTCAAGATTTATTTATACATGGAGGAAGAAATAGCATGGGAAAAAAACCTCCCATATTATAAAGGCCTTGTATTTGCTGAAACTCGAGCAGAAAAAACCTCACAGGCACTTGCAAGCCAGTTCTTTTTCTATATATAAAAACAAATAATCAAATTTTAAAAGAAACCATTCACAGGATGAAGAATGACAGGTGATGTTACAATGAGGTATGACTCTATAGATAGCTCTCCACTGCAAACTGACATTTAGAAGCACATAGCAGATAGTTCTTCAGCTACAAAATTCCCATTACCTCCCTGTATAATAAATTGAAAACTCTAGTTAATTTCTACCTGTGTCACTGAACACAATTCAATTTTTACAACACCTAACTAAAAACTAACTTACAGTTTCTTTTACAACAGCCTTAAAACATTAAGCAGGAACAGAATTTCCAGCTTAAAACTAAAAAAGTTCATTCTTAACTACTCTAAATGCTTAAACTTTGTAAGGAAGATTCCAATATGTAAAGGCACACAAAAGAACAAAATAAAAACCAAACAAATGGAAGGTATAAAAATGAGGATGACTTAGGGATAAAGAGGATGAAAACAAAGGAAAGGGGGAAAAAAGAATAAAAGAACACTTTAAAAAAAAGAGAGGAAGAAAAGCATGACAATGAAAACAAATGAATGGTTGAAACTATGGTGGGAGGAACTGATGAATATTAACTTTTATTATTCCGATTACAAAATACACTTCAAAATTGGATGAAACACATTCTATGTATGTTTTGCCAAGGACATTCTTGGCAATTACAAAGTCAGGAAAATTATAATTCAATCAGTGAGGCATTACTTAAAACCGCTTGAAAAAAGCAGATCATTTGAACCAGCACACAGACTGCATGGGTAAAATTTTAAAAACTCAGTATTCTAGAGCAGTGCAGATTGCACTCACATGTTGCAGAGTTCCAATTATGGGGCCCTTAGAAATACAGCAATTTTTCTTCCTGGATGCACATTACTACTCTTTCGTGTCATAAATGAGCAACAAAGCCTCATCACCATTTTCCATATAAAATGAGAACAATTCTAGAAAAAAAAAAAAAGGCACTTGAAGAGTAAAACTTTGATTTTGCTAAGAAATCTGGTTTGAACTTTTTTAAAAGCTGTACTGTCCACGACAACCGGATCACATCTATAAAGATGGTTGCTGTATTTATCAGGCGCATGTGGAACACTACCATGCACCGAATCTGTGCGCTTGCCTTGAAATGGATGATACAATCCTAAAAACGTGACGAATACGTCATTACGTCTGTTGCTACACTGGCAAAACCCACAACAAACAGGTCACCTTGACCTCTGTCATGTACACTGTTTCACAGAACTGCTGACATCCGAAGAATGGGATTGACTGAAAAAGGCACCAGACATCCACCATTCCTATCGGAAAAAGTGTGCCCTGCCTCCCCCGCAGTAGTGCTTGTTTACATATCGCTGTGATTGCGTTGTGAGGCGAGCGATTCCGATTTAACCCGTCAGGTTGCCGAAGCCTTTGCAAATCGCCCGTTGAGCAGACAGACTTTCAGAGGATCGAAAACGCCGCGGACTGGCACTCGTGGGGCGACGTTACCACCCCTCACCGTCACAGGCACCCCAAGTCGCGCTCCGCCGCGTCCGCAGACGGGGTAAAGGCGGGCGCCCTGCACCGGCAGGTACGCAGAGCAGGAGCCGGCTCCAGGCCAGAACGCCCCGAGCTGAGCTCCGGGGTCATTTCAATCGCCGCTCCCGCGGAAGCAGGTGCGCGGCCACCGCCCCTCCGCGCCCCGGGGCTGCGCGGGAAGGCGCCGCAGCGCATCCCGCCCGGTCCCGCCCCGCCGGGCTGCGGGGGGAGCGTGACGTACCGCGCCGGACGGGGGCGGGGAGACGACTGCAGTGATGGAAAATTTTCGGCTCCTGCATCTCCTGCGCGTGCCCCACTGGTCCCCGCCCCTTCACGGCTTCCACTCCCGCCTCCTATCCCGGCGTCGCCGGGGGTGGTCCAGAACCTTCGGCGGCGGTGGTGGTGGTGGGGTGCCGCCGTCTCGCGCCGCCCGGCGCCTTCCCGCCCGCCTTCTCCGGCGACAGTCGCGGGGCAGGGCCACCGTCCTCCCGCCTGTCTCAGCCCTGGGGAGCCTCCTGTGCCCGTCACAGCCGCGGGCACTGCAGGGGGCCCAGGAGAGGGATAGTGGTGAGGGATTCGTTGTCCCTCGACGGTGTGAGCTGCTCTCTGTCCCGGCGGCCGCCACTGCCCCGGGACAGCAGACAGGCAGCCGCCCCTCACACCCTCCACGGGCTCTCGATGCTCCAGAAGAAGGGAGCGAGGGCAATAACGCGGGGGCGGTGGTCAAGCGACTAGGTGGCAGGGCGTCTTCCACACTCGTCGCTGGCAGCACCAGACTGGCGGGGGAATGCGCTGCTGCCGTGAGGACAGGAGCTGGGAAGGCTGCTTTGCAGCCCCCTGTCCCTCTAGAGACAGCAGCCAAGCGGGCCCCGCTACCCCCGTCAAGCCTCCTTCGGAGCTGTGTCCTTGCACCGTGCGTGTGAGGAGCTGCAGCAGACAGTAAAGCGCCGCCGCCCACTTCCACGGAGGGCCGAGCAGCAAAGCTCTCCAGATCTTCTGGAGTGGTTACCTGAGGAAAAGGAAGCAGGATGTTCTGTTCTCCCCGCCTCCCCCCGCTCCTTCCCTATAGAGGGTTTATCGTTAATTACATCACTGGGGGGAGTCTGTCATTCCGGTTCACTTCCCGAAGGAAACGTTCGGGGAGTCTGTCGGCTGCCCTCGGGGTCTGGGCATGCACGTGCACTGCTGCAGGTGTTAAAAATAGCGAGTGACTGCAGCAAGGAGCTATGATGGGTCGGTGGCACCTCGTCCCCTGCCATGCACCCAGCTAGGGAGACGCCAGCGCCAGAGCCCAGAGGCAGGCGCGGCATGGAAAGAGGGAGGCAGATCCTGGGTGAGCCGGGAGGCACCGGGTGCTGCAGTCATGCTGCGGATGCTGCACTGGGCCGGTAGAAGCGCCTCTCAGGCAGGGCGCTCTTGACAAGGACCGCAGCGTCCTGTCTCCGCCGTGCAAACCAGTGCCCCAAACCAGTGAACACTGCAGAGCTACTCGGCTCGTGCTAGCGGCAGAGCTCCCGACCCCCGCCGGGCGCACGCCGGTGACCGACTCCCACCCCTCAGTCGGATACGCCCCCAGCCCCTGCCCGGGCGGCGGCAGGGGGTCAGTCGGGCAGGGCGGGAGGCGGTGCGGCAGCGGGCAGGCGCCGCGCCCCTTGCGGTGACGCGCCCACATTCCTGCCTGAAGAGCGGCGGCGCCCCGAGGGGGCCGTCAGACCGAGAGCGACGCCGGAGCGGCACGGACGCGATATTTTCTTTCCTTTTGATACCTCCGACTTTTTTACGTGATTTTTTTTTCTACCTTTATTTATCTAGGGGCTTGTTTTCGCTGACATTTCATAGTTAAGGGCTTTTTATTCGCTTGCAAGAAGTAGCAGCGGACACAGGAGGATCTCGTTATTCGGAGGCTTCAGGAGAAACCCTCGCTTTCAAGCTCGTTCGTAGAAGGTACGCCAGGGGCTGGCTGTTACCGGGCCGCCAGGAGGAACGGGGCGACTTTTCGGACTGAGCGCGGCTCGTCCTTCGCGCCTTTGTCCGGCGGCAGCGCCCCGGCTTGTCGCCAGGACCCTGCCGGGCTCCGCCGAGACGCGCGTAGGGACGCGCCACCGCTGCATCCAGGAAAGGTGGCAAACCCGCAAAGCGACTGCGGCGCGGCACAGTCCCGCGACCGGTTTGCGTTTTTCCATTGAAAACGCCGGGACGCGCGGTGTCACCGGCGGGGAGGAGGGAGGTAAACACAGTGAGCCACAGCCGCGGGGCGGGAGGCTCCGGCAGCCGATGTGACAATCGTCCATCGGTGTTGCATCAGTCTGCTTTCCGCTNGGGCGGTGGCGGCCGCGCGCCCCCGCCCCAGCGCGGGGCTCACCTTTGTCCGCGCGCCCCCCGCCCCGCGCGCCTGGTACTTTTCCACTCGGCGGCGGCAGGCGGGGGCCGCGGGGCCACGTGACGGCCGCGCGCCCGCTGCGGCACTGACGTCGCCTCCCGCCCCCTCCGCAGGCGCGGCGAGTCCCGCCGGCAAGGACAAAAGAGCGGCCGCCGCCGAGCGCCGACCCCTGCCCCGCCAGCATGAGCAGCGCCGAGATGGGCAAGTTCAACATCTCGCCCGACGAGGACAGCAGCAGCTACAGCTCCAACAGCAATGACTTCAGCTACCCGTACCCCACCAAGCCGGCTGCCATGAAGAGGTGAGGGAGCTCCGCCGCCCCGCGGCGGGCGGCACCGGCCGGGGACCCGGCGATGCCGCGTGTCTGTCGGCAGTCCGTACGGCAACACGGGAATCACTGCGGCCGGAGACGGGCGCAACGCTCCGCGCGCTGGCACAGTGGCAGGTGGGGTGGTTCTTTCGGGGTTATTCCATCGGTTTTTCCTCTTCCCTTTGAAGTGGATTGGAAATGCTGATCGGGAAGTGAATATGCAAGTTGCCCGTAAGAGTCACTAATGATGCAATGTTGTTTTGCAGCCACTATGCGGATATTGATCCAGAAAACCAAAATTTCTTGCTCGACTCCAACCTTGGAAAGAAGAAATATGAAACTCAGTATGTAAGTACCCAGCAATGATGTTCCAAATAAACAAACAAAAACGTACTGCCAAATTTATGTTTGTTTTAGTTCTGAGATGAGTAATAACTTTCTGTTAATTATTACCTATCTCCCTTTCCTCAGCATCCGGGTACTACTTCCTTTGGAATGTCAGTATTTAATCTGAGCAATGCTATTGTGGGTAGTGGCATCCTTGGTCTTTCTTTTGCCATGGCTAACACTGGAATTGCTCTTTTTGTGTAAGTATCTTTTGATTCATCAAAAAAACCCATCTGTCTGGTGTGTAATTCATAATGAAAAAATACTTGGTGTAATGATATGACCCCTAGAAAATATCCAGTCATTTTCATAGGTGCAGAATTGCATTTTAGGATTTATGGCTTGTTTTAAGTTTAAGGATTGTGATACAGTCAGAAGAACATGCAAAAATTAAACAGATTCATTGCAAGCTCTATAACCCTCAAAAACATTTTACAGTGAATTTTATTTGTCTTAGCTGTAGTTTCTCCATGAATAACTGATAGACTTTCCCTGAAAGTTCTACTATCCAAGTCCCAGTCAGGGATGTGGTCTTGCTTTCCTCAACTGACATCATTGTGCCTACAGAGTTGTAATGTACTTAATCAACAAAGAAGTCTGTTTTATTGCTATGCTTTCACTCAATTCTGGGATATGGTTTCAGTTACACCTATAAAAATTTCTGTCCGCCTACAAGGGAGGGATGCGGAATAACGAGCGTATCTTTATTGGGCTGTCTACATTTGCAAAAGCTTTGAGGTGTAGGACAGAAATACAGTAATGTAATTGGAAATGACGTAAGGATACAGTTATGTTCAGTGCTTTTAAACATCCTGGAAAGTACATTTTTCATGTACTGGAGGCAGTTCAGCTCACACAAAATGTAGTATCAGTGACTTGACTGCAAATGAGTATCCATGGATATGTCTAAAGGAACTTTGTGGTTTTATCCTGGAAATAAATGAATGTGCTGAATGTTCAAGAACATGTGAAGAGCAATGTTTAGTTTAAAGTTTCCTGACTCTGCTGCCAGATTTCCAGAAAGTAGGTCAGATTTACTTCCAGATGTTTCACAGTGTATCGGGTGGTGCTCAAGTTTCCTGAGGACACTACCAACGTGTGAAGTTCTGACCTAAAGGACTTTAAGTATGTGGTGACTTGTTAATATTTTACTAAGATTTTCACTTGCTTCGATGATGCTAAACTGAGTGAACGACTTAGCATGAATCTAGATAGAAGAAGAAGAGTCTGTACATCAGTTTCATGCTCTATGCTCCAAAGATGTTGTGCAGCGCATGAAATAATCAGTGTAATGCACACTAGAATGTCTCTGAGGAGAAGAAAAAAGAGAATTTAAGCTTAGCTATTTGAACAGACTTGGGAGGTCCTCTTTTCTGAGGAAAAAAATGTTTAAAACTGTCAATTTAACAATTGGGTGCTGAGGCAATTTAGTTGCTTTTTATTTCCAGATACTGTATTCAGATTTATTTGCATTAGTGCTGTTTCAAAGACAAACTATCTTGTTACCTTTCAAAACTCATAGATCATACAGTTCTGAGGCAGGAAAGCAGTTAATCACAGATGATACTGAGGATTTATGATGACAATGTGTTTTGGTTTAGGGTAAATTTGGGAGGAAATTTTTGAATGGGTTTTTTTTGGGAAGTAAATTTAAACGGCTAAAAGTAGTTTAAAGTAAAAAATAAAAAGCTAATAAGAAAAAGTGTTTTAAAAAGCTTTATTTTAATTTTCGTTGTCTTTAGTGTTTATTAATAAATCTATCTTTACACCCTTCAAGTTTAAACCTACTTTGCTTTTCTCCTAGTCCTATCTCACAGCAAAATTACACTCAAACCACCACAAAATAGTACATTAGCCAAAAAAAAAATCCATAAACGTAAAACCATTATACAGTGAGGGCATTACAGGCATCTCTTAATAACTACATTACAGAATCAGATCCAGATGCAGTTGATTAAGGCAGTAAGTTCTTCGAAGACTGTGGAGGCACTTGTGTAAGTGCTGTGACTTGTCACTTGTGTCAGCACTAAATAAATGAATAGAATAGTCTGGAAGCCAGAAACAGAGTGAGCTTCAAAGATGAGTTTGCTGACTGATCTTGTCTACATTGTAGGCAGCTATTCCAGGTTAGGACTGAGAGGTTCAGGGTCTGTGCTGTTTTAAAGTAATGTAACCCTGTCACATCTCAGCTGTGCTGTTTCTACCTGGTACCTGAGTCAAATCTACCTGTCAGAAATAGAGGTTTATTTGTGTGCATGTGTTAGTGTTGAATTGGCACAGTAACATAAGTTTCCTACACAGATCTGTGAAGCTTCTCAGATCTTTTTGTTTCCAGTTCTTTGTGCTGCATTTACTAACTCTGTCAACATTTAAAATTACATGAAAGGAAATGTACTCTGGGAAATGAAGTTTGCCCTTTTTAAGCCATTTTTGATGTGCTGATTCTCAGATTTCCTATTAAGCAAAATGCTTGTATTGGTAGAAGAAAGACAAGGGGGGTGTTTAATGCTTTGTAATTTTCCACTGTGTTCTCCAGCAGCCGAGAAGTCCCCCCTAGCGTGCCACTCCAGGAAGTGCATTTGTTGTGGGAGAGACTTGTTGTTGAGAGATCCGAATTTTAGGTGATGCAAATGTGCTTCTGGAAATTAAATACATTGCCTGTAAAAGCTGTGGGGAAGATAAACAAGCCACAAGCAATTCCCTTGTAAGCACATCTGAAGAGTTAACTTTTGAGGAAAGAAATTTTTTTAATGATAAAAGACGTGTATTTCCATTTGAAAACACAGCTCTCAATGAGTCTGAATTTTCAGTCAATTCTTTTAAGGCTT
Source organism: Nicator chloris (assembly GCA_013400495.1). Classification (NCBI taxonomy): domain Eukaryota; kingdom Metazoa; phylum Chordata; class Aves; order Passeriformes; family Pycnonotidae; genus Nicator; species Nicator chloris. The sequence continues at coordinate 6,943 of WAAE01016370.1, read as the reverse complement.
TCGCAGTTTCATCCTTACGTTAAAAAAAAAGGACATAACACAGATTTAAGCTGAAAAGCTGATTTCTTTTAAGACCAAGAGATAATCTTCACTTCAGCTGTAGTTAGCCTCAACTGTATGTTCAATAGGTGCATGACATGCTGTTGAACGGGGACAGGAAGATGGGAAAAATAGAGTTTCTTACAAGGATGCAAACCTTCCCCCGCCATCCATGCACATTCCAAATGATACTTTGTTAAGTTATTTACTATCAAATGTAGCTAAGTGTAATAGCCTGAGGCTTGATGATGCTTACGCCACTTTAGAATGAATAGAGTTGTTGTTCAAGCCTACGTTAGAATTTCTTTGTATTCCTCTGAAATGCAATTTAGTATAAAATCTTTTCTACACATGGCATTAATTGGGTTTTCAGAATACTTCTAACTGACCTTAGAGTCTACATTTTTTTCCCACATAAGATTTTAATATGGATAATCTTTATTTAATAGGGTTACAGTAAGTCATTTATGGCTATTACAGATTTTCATGTTTTCCTCTCCTCAGGATACTCCTGCTGTTTGTCTCAATATTTTCTTTGTATTCAGTGCATCTTCTTTTGAAGACTGCCAACGAAGGAGGTATGGCAAATTATTATTTTACAAATATGTAATATTTGTTTCTTATGGTATCTTCATGAAATGCACCCTTCCAATGGGATATTGTATTTTCTTTTAGGATCTTTATTATATGAACAGCTGGGAATGAAGGCTTTTGGTATGGCTGGAAAACTTGCTGCTTCTGGATCAATTACAATGCAGAACATTGGAGGTGAGGAAAAGATCTTAAAATGTCTATACTGTCAATAGTAATTGTTCCCTGCTTACTCTTGGAGACTTATTTGTCACACAAAACATGTATTCATAAACTGCTTGTGTTCAAGTGAAGTTATGAAACATGTTATGTGATTCTTGCATCTTGTGGCATATTCTATATTTGTAATGATCTATGATGTTATTCACCTACAGCTATGTCAAGCTACCTCTTCATAGTGAAATATGAGTTACCATTGGTCATCAAGACATTTATGAACATCGAAGAGACCACAGGGTAGGTGTTAGAACTCCTCATCAGAGAAACTATTAGGAGAAACAAATACAGAGACTGTATATATTTTTATGTGAAGACCATGTTCAGTACACCATAGGGTAGCTTCTTATTCAGACAGAGATACAGTAAGTTTTTCCCTTCCCCTGAGTGCGTCACTTCATTTAGATCCACCCTGACCTGGGAGAAGGGTAGAGAAATACAGGTATTGCATCACATTGCAGACAGCTGTTCTGTAAGGAACATCAGGTAAGTGTTAATGTATGTACCAGTCAGTACATACACTTGATAAGGAAAGATAAATGTGATTATGGTTGGTTTTTTGGTTTTGGTTTTTTTTCTTTTCTTACGGCATTCAAAATGGTTTGGTCTGATTAATTTTGTTTTCTAGTATTAATATTGTGGCAAGTGATTAAATGTAAGACTAAGGTGCAGTTATGCAAGGAATATCTTAAGGAACAGTTTTCAAAAAGATACAGAGACTAAACATTGACCTAAACCACAGTTTATATGCCCAAGACTAGAGTGGTAGATGCCTTGCCATCTAGTCCTGGAGACACCTTGACTCCAGAGTGGCTTTCCTGCTTGGCTTTCAAAAGAGGATTCATTTTATCTAATGGTATTTTGAATTCATCATTACAATGGTCTTAGTACAAACAGTGGAGAAGGGTGATCCTCTGTAGTGATCAATTTGGCACACCTGACTTAGACACATTTTGTGCGTCTCCCAAAAAACAGTTGGTCATATCACTCTGTATTGAGAGGGTGTGTAAAAACAAGATGCCTGAGTTCAGATGGATAGAGTTAAGTGCTATAAATCTCACTCTTCAGAGTTGTACTTCTGTGCCTTGTCCTGAAGTGTCCCAGTCTTGAGAGGGCTGAGCAGCTCAAGACTCCAACTTACACCTAAGCCTGAGTTCAGAAGGTAGGCATTTTTCTGCCGTGTTCCCCGAGGGGTTCAAGCCATTTGGTGATGTTCATACAGCTTGCTGATAGATATTGTCATAATAACAGTGCTAGCCATATTTTTTTCCTTTTTTTTTTCTTTTTTTTTTTTTTTAATGTACTCGGAATACTGCACCTACCCTCTTTACTTAGTAGTGTTATGTTTACAAATTCTTTGATGGGAAGGTTCATTTCTCTCCTTTGGCTGAATTCAAGTCCATATTTTTCGATTCTCAAGAGAGCCCCTGGAGTAGCCAGTATTTGGAAGGTGGCTCGGAGGCAAATATTTTTATCTGTCCCATCTTCAGTAAAGAATTCAAAACTGTTTGCAATTCAAGAGGGAAAGTTAAAGTCTGTGAATATCACAGGATACAGCTGCTGCTCTGCAAACCCAGCAGAGAAAATAAGGAAATTGAGATCTGTATCTTAAAAGTTTTCTTGTTGGCTGGCACTAGGTTGCTGTACACTGATTTAAAGTAAATATTTTCTCAGTGCTCTGGCAATCGTGAACCCCATTTAACTGACTCTCTCCATGCATTGCTTAGGGGAGTCTGGGTGGCTACCATTGGCATGGATTCCACTCTGGCAGCCTGAGGCCTAAAATGTAAGCACTTACCTGTTTCAGTGTCCCAAAATAATGCTTACTGTAAAAGAACAACTGGAATTCTGAGACAATATTACAAATACTAGGTCCATTATTAAAATTTGCTTAGAAACTTCTAAAGTACTTGGCTATATTTGAAAACTGCACAATCCCGTTCTTTACTCTTCAGGATGGAAAAAAACTTTGAAGTCCTTGATCTGAAAGTCCTGATGGCCTCTATATGGTATGCACAATAGCAGTGCATGTTCTTGTGATTGTATCAACTGCAAGGAGTTTCTTTGTTGTGATTTCTTTTAAATTTGCCACAAGTTTACTGTGTTTTAAAAAAAGACAGTGAAAGGTGTATGGTGTTAATGTCCTATACATCTGAAGTTTCCAAAATACGCCTTTTTTACATTTAGTTATCCCAGGTAAAACTGAGGAAAGAGACGACTACATCATTTTTGCATTTACTATGTAAATCCAGAGCAAGTCTGTTAATTATTCCATATTTCCATTACCGTATAAAAGGCTACAATCCAGCAACTGAGTTTGCATATACAGATTTCAAATTAAATTATGTTTACCTAAATAGTATACAGTCCATTTAAAAATAAATACTGTTAAATGATACATAATAGGATGTAAAGTATTAATACTTGGGAATAAATGTGTAACTTAGTGTTACTTTAATTGCTTAAAGCATATAGGATAGTCCTGTAGGACTTTGTTTTTATGTATTTCAAAAAAAAGATGTTAATCTTCTAATGCACAAAAATGTTTTGTGAAAAAATAGCTGCTGCTTCTTACAAAAAAAATGGCAAAAATGTTACGAAAGAAAAAGCTTCTGAAGTTCTTACCATGTTTTCCCTACTGAAAGGGACTAAATGTGCCTCCAAGAGACTCGCAGTGCCTGTCGGAGTTTTCTCAGCCAGTGGGATTGAGCTACTGCCTTACCTTCAGCCCTCACCTGTTTTTCAACTCCCACAGGGCACCCAACAGAATTCTGCTTCTATTAAGAGTGGATAGTCTGCTGGGGCCCTGCAATATTCTAACACATCTGGAAAGTTGGGAACCAGCACTTAAGAAAATTATATTTTTTTCTGTGATTGAGCCCACTTGACTTTTTTCTAACCAATCATTTACTATTCTGTCTTCTGACTTCCAGATGTTATTATTTTTAAAAAAGGACACTAAAGGAAAGGCACAATGCAGGTTTGGGGTGAGATAAGAAGCTATTGTAGGGTGTTAGGTTCATATAGGAAATTAAATGCTGTCATTTGTGACATCAGGTAGTGCATTTTTTAAGGAGCCATATGTTGTAGAAGACAAGAGGGAAGACTAAACTGCAAATGTAATTTTTAAATACTTGATTACTTACAAATACTACCTCCTTTTCTACAGAGAATGGTATCTCAATGGTGACTATTTAGTGCTGCTGGTGTCTGTCATCCTCATTCTTCCCCTATCCCTACTGAAAAATCTAGGTAAGTAGTAGAGAGCAATCAAAATAAAAACCCATTGGGAATACTGTGGGGAAATGTGTACTTGTCTCTTGGAACTAATTGGCACTTGGGTAGTTGTTGTAGTCTCCTTGAAGAAAGGGAAAAAAAAATCAAGACAAGTATACTAAATTACAGATATGTTTGAGGAAAATGAAAGGACAGCTGATAGGATGGCTTCAGAACAAAGCTCAACAGTAACGTTCTGTTTCTGTTCTTATCCCAAAGTTTGACCTGTTTTGGTCAATGGTTAAATAATACAATATTGTTACCAACTATCCTGTAACAGCCTTCAAAGAATAGGGCTCTTAACCCTCGGCAGTATCTTTTCATTTTAGATCCTGAGGAGCAACAGAATATTCGTACCAGATGCTTTATCTGAAATGGCTGTAATTCAGTGATATATGTGCATAAGTCAGTTAACAGGCTGTTTATTCACCTTTATTAACTGAGAGTCTCAATGTGAATTACTCTCTCAAATTACTATTTTCTAGAAGTTAAGTAAATCAGTAAAAACAGAAGGAAAAAGGCTAAGTTATCTGATAGTGCATGCTATTAAAATTAATCCTATATCATTCTTACTATACAATAATGAATTCATATATAGTTGTTGCTGTGGGGTTTTTTAGTTCGCTTCTTTTTCTTGTAAGTTAAAAAGTTTAACATGACAGACACACTGTATGTACAGACCCTAATACGTCTTTCAGAACCTTCAGATCTGGGTTGGGATTAGCAGAAAGTCAATGAATAATTAATTTGTTCTGTGTAATGCTAAGGAAATGACAATCTAAAGAGATCACTTGACAGAATATGTTTTGTTGTAATGTTTTGACTTGAATGGTGTTTCTTTTATTGTATCTTAGATTTTTTTTATCTTTTTTGATCACAGGGTATTTGGGCTATACCAGTGGGTTTTCCTTACTTTGCATGGTCTTCTTTCTGATTGTTGTAAGTATAATCTTGTAAACTTCCAGTGCTTGTAAAACTGCATTTCAAAGTGAAATTAAGCACAGTTTCTAAAAATTTTCATATCTTGCATTAGTCAAAGTAATAAATGTGTGGCTTTATTTCTAGGTAATTTGGAAGATGTTTCAGATTCCTTGTCCTATGGACAGTGTCATCATGAACGTGACATTATTTAATGCAACAGTGGCACCTTTGGTAGATGAAAATATAACAAGTGATGATATGTGCAAGCCAAAATATTTCATCTTCAATTCACAGGTAACTGACTGAAAATCAGATGCTCTGTTGAAAATAACTGAGACTAAGTATGTAGCAGATAAATTAGGTCATTTTTCCTTCAAGCAGTTGCCCAGTTTTAAAATTAGGATGTGTTAAGACTTCCTTAAGTCTTAAGAAAGCAGACTTGGGCACTGTTTACCTCATGCGGACTGGGTGTTTCTACATGCCAAATACACAGAAATTAGGGGAGCTTGAGGTGTCTGAGTGGCAAAAAACACATTTCTCATTCTTCAGCACAGCATTTCTCAAGCTTTATCCAGGAAGTTACTGAAGCATTTTGAAAAGTAGATTGCAGAAGAAGATGAAAAGATTGTAGAAGTGTGCAAATAGGATGTTTGACTTGTTCCCAGTCACAAATTCTTGACTCATGAATGCTCCCAATTACAGTGGTGAATCTCCACACGTGTAATACTCAATACCAAGTTCAAGATATAATGGCTTAAGCCTGTGAGTTGCTGAACATGATTTTGAATGCGAATACATTCAGCTCAGCATGGACTTCAGTGACATTTGAGATTATTTAGTACCTCAGGGTCTGGGTTTAAGAAAATACGGGCTTGTTTTAACTTTTTCAGAAGTTTCCATTGTAAAGAATAGCTGGTCTTTATCACCAAATAAGGCCAAAACTGAAGAATCTCCTGATGGTTTTGTAAAGTAAATTCATAATGTCTGTTGAGATACCTAAGAAACATACTTTTTTTTTCAGACCGTTTATGCTGTCCCAATCCTAACATTTTCTTTTGTCTGCCATCCTGCAATTCTTCCTATTTATGAAGAACTGAAAGGGTAAGTGTTAGATATATATCTGTAATTTCACTAAACAAACAAAAAGAGTATGAAACAGTATGTTCCTACTACTAACATTGTTACTTTTTCTTACAGCCGAAGCCGTAAAAGAATGATGAATGTGTCCTATGTATCTTTTTTTGCCATGTTCCTCATGTATTTATTGGCTGCTCTCTTTGGATACTTGACATTTTATGGTGAATATTACCTCTCTGCTTTCTTTAAAATTATTTCTGTTCTGCAAACTCACAGTATTATTTTAAAAATAGAACAAGCAAGCATTTACTATGTATTCTAAATATACGCTGTTTGTTGGGCTTTTTTTTTTTTGTACTTCTATAAATGCACACCCCGAAGGAGATCAGTAATAGAATTAGGCCCAAGACATAGGATTAAAATTGGATTAAGCCAGATTCTGTGCCTCTAAGTCATCCCTGTGTAAAATGGATACATTCTTACAGGAGCTCTTGAGGCTTTCAGCTCATGTTGATGATGTAACTGTAAAATTTGTGTGGAATCTAGAGCAGAAACACATGTTTAAGAAGTATGTCAACTGAATCTAATTCAAATGCTGTTTTCTTTACAGGAAAAGTAGAACCAGAACTGCTTCACACCTACTCTGCTTATCTGGGTGCTGATGTTCTCCTTCTTATTGTGCGTCTTGCTGTACTTATGGCTGTAACCCTCACTGTACCTGTAGTTATTTTCCCAGTGAGTATATATTTTTTTTTACACCTGTACTGCTGCAGTCATTTACTGATTTGGCAACTCCTGTTTATTAACTGAACAACTGAAGAGT
>WAAE01016368.1:60923-90036 GCA_013400495.1 Nicator chloris | reverse complement strand
GGGGGCGGGGGGCGGGCAGGGGACAGGCAGGTGGCCTCCCCAGCCTGCAAGCCCTGCCGCAGCCATAAATCCCCGGCGTGACCCGGCAGGACCCTCCCCCGGCAGCCCCCCCGCCGCAGCCGCAGTGCTGCTACCCCCGGCCCTCCGGCACGGCCCTGGGCACACGCCTCTGCGCACGTGTGTACACACAAACACACGTGTGCAAACACACACACACGTGTGCAAACACACACACACACTCACACGTGTACACACACACTCCCTCCCGCCCGTGTGCTCGCTCCTCCCGACAGGCAGACCCCACGCTCGCACCCCTGCTCGGGCTTGGGGGGGGCTCAGCGACAGGACCCCCACGCCTGCATCAGCCGTGACACGGAACACACCTGTAGCAGCCCCGCACACGCGTGGGGAGCGCACGTGCGCCCACACGCACCCACCCTGGCCGCGCCCCTGGCCTGGGTTCCGTACCCCGAGCCCCCACGCACGGCCCAACGCTCCGTGGAACGCGCCACGGGCACGACACCCGCACCCCTGCGGGTGCAGCCCCGCGGGGCATCGCGCTCCCACCCCGTGTCGGGGTCCCGCGGGGCCGCACGGCCACGGCGCGGGGTGACCCGGGGAGACCCCGACCCGCGCCACCCTCCCCGGGGGGGCTGCGGGACACGGACCCCGCCCGGCTCCGCGCACGCCGCAGTCCCGGAGCCCCCGCCCCGCACTCACCCCTCGGCGACTTCGGGCGTCCATGGGGCCGGGCCGGGGGCGCCGCCGCCGCCGTTACCGTTCCGGGGGGGCCCGGCCTGTGCGGGGGAGCGGGGCGGAGGCAGCGGGGGAAGACTCGGTCCCCGTTACCGCCGCCCCGGCCCCGCCGCCTTTGTGCGCCGCGCCCGCGGCGCGGGGGGAGCGCGGGGGGCACCGGGCGGAGACCCTCGCACCGGCACCGGCGCGGCTCGGCGGGGCTGGTCTGACCCCGGACACACTGCCGGCCCCGTTAACCCTCCGGGAGCCGACCGCCGCCGTTACCGGGGAAACCCCCGGGGCCCCGCAGCCATCCCGCGGGGGAGGGGCGGCGCCGGCCCACCGCCCGCCCCGCGCCGCCCGGGGGGGCGACAGCCCGCGCCCCGCACTGGCACCCGCACCTGTACCGACACCAGCACCAGCACTAACACCGGCACCGTACTCTCACCGGCACCTGCTGCTGCCCTTGCACCTGCATCAGCACCTGCACCGACACGGGCATCCGCACCGGTACCAGCCCGGGCTGTGCTGCCTCGCAGTGAGCCGCAGGACAGCACAGCCCCACGGTGTCACTGCCCTCCAGCTCTGGGGTTGCACCCCCCAGCCTGGCTCTGGCCCCCCAGGCAGTGCAGGCTGCGGTCACTGAGGGGCTTGGCCCCATTCCCTGGGGCTCTTCGGGTGCGGGGGCCCCTCAGCCAGGGGGTCTCAGGGGAGCAGGGCTGGGCGGGCCAGGCCGGGCTGCCAAGATGCTAAAGTGAAGCCCACCCTGAGAGCCGGGGTGCTGCAGGCCTGGCTCTCAGGAACCCCCTCGCTGCCACCCTGGGTGCTGGAGGGACCAGGGGGCAGCCGGAGGTGCCCAGCCGGGGGCTGCTCCTGCCCGTGGTGTGAGCTCTATCCCCATCCTGCCCTGACTCAGCTCCAGTCCCGCGGCCTCCGAGCCCCTCAGAGCCCCCCAGGGCGGGGGTCCTGCCCCACAGAGCCGCATGGGTGCCCCTTGCTGGGCCCCGGGAGCCGGGGGGCCGCTGCAGGCGCGTCGGCCGCGCTGATGGATGGGGCTCCCTGGGGTCTCCTGGGAGTGGCGGGCGGCGGGGCCGGGGGCTTTGTCTGCTGCCGGAGACGCTGCCGGGAATTAGCATCTGCCAGGGCCGCGGCGGCTCCGCACTGTCCTGCGGCTGCTCTGCATCATCCTCCCCGCACGGCTCTGGAGCCTTCCACTGCCGGCACCGAGGTGCTCGGCTCCTGGCACAACGAGCCCCACGGCACTCCGGGCACCCCACAGCACCCAGAGAGCCCAGCCGGGACCTGCCAGGCAGGAGCCGGGTAGGGGGTGAGGATTCAGCTCTTCCATCAGAGCCGCTCGCCACCTCCGTCCCACGCGCCCGCCGGCAGCTCGCCCGGCACGCTCCGCAGCCCCAGGTACCGGGCTCGGGGTGGCACGGGCGCCCCGGGCAGAGGAGCCCGGCGCGGGGCACCGGGCGGGAGCGGTCGGCTGGAATCCACAGCCTCAGATCCCGGGAGCCGGGTGGGTTTCTGTGCGGCCTCGGCTTTGTCTGCGCCGGGGCCGGGATGAATGGCCCTTTCAGTTTGTGCCGTCATGTGTGCCGAGGGAGCCCGTGTGCCGGCCAGGCCTCGAACAAAAGGAGCCGGCGAGGGGCTGCGAGGAGGGGGCCGCGGGCAGCCCCCACTGCACTGCTCCCGCTGCGGCTCCGCGCCTGGGCAGGGGGCACGGCAGCACATGGCTGCACGGCCAGTGTGTGGGCACACATCTGTCCTACCCTGACAGGGGCACAGCCCCTGTGCCCGGCTGTACACCCCATGCACAGCTGAACACCTCTCACACAGCTGTACAACCCCTGTGCCCGGCTGTACACCCCATGCACAGCTGTACACCTCTCACACAGCTGTAAAACCTCTGTGCCCAGCTGAACACCCCATGCACAGCTGTACACCCCATGCACGGCTGTACACCCCATGCACAGCTGTACACCTCTCTCCCAGGTGCACACCCTCTGTGCCCAGCTGAACACCCCTGTGAACAGCTGCAGATGCCTTGTCCTCAGCTGCACCCCCCCTGTGCCTGGCTGTACACCTGTCACACAGCTGTACACCCTCTGTGCCTGGCTGTACACCTGTCACACAGCTGCACAACCCCTGTGTCCAGCTGCACACCCCATGCACAGCTGTACAACCCCTGTGCCCGGCTGCACACCCCATGCACAGCTGTACAACCCCTGTGCCCGGCTGTACACCCCGTGCACACCTGTACACCCCCTGCACGGCTGCACAACCTCTGTGCCAGGCTGCACACCCCCTGCACGGCTGCACACCCCTGGTGTTTGGCCGCTCTCCCCGTGCCCACACAGCAGTGCCATGAGCTGTGGCTGAACCGGCTGCAGGTGGGGGCCCTGTGGTCAGCAGGGCCCCAAGGCAGGGGTACCATGGGCACCGTCAGGGCCATGGGGCTCCAAGCCAGCAGCACTGCTGGGTTGGGGAGCGGGAGCCGGAGACCTGACCCCAGATGGTTGCTGAAGGGACTCCCAGCCAGCTGAGGATGCCTTCCTCCCTTCCAAGGACCAAGACCTCACCAGCCGCGGTGCAGACGTGAGCTGGTCCCGCCCGGCTCTGCACGGCCCGGTCACAACCCAAGCCAGACGTTACCTGCAGGGCCGTGCCGGGCTCTGGCAGCACCAGCAGCCGCTTCTCTACGGCGTCCAGCCAGTGCCGCAGGGCAAGCAGCTGCTCCTGCACCTCCAGTCTCTGCTCTGACTGCAGACAGGCTCTGGGGAGAGAGCAGAGACACACCAGGCTGTGGGGGACGTGCCCACTGTCCCCCTGCTGCCCACACTGCCCTCAGCTCCAGGTTTGCTGGCCACCCACACCGAGTGCATCACAGCCACCCCTGTGCTCACAGCTGCGCTCGCTCCAGCACAGCCAACCCACAGCCAACCCACGGCCTCCCCACCCCAGGCTCCTGAACCGTGTAGGGTTCACCAGCTCCCCCATCAGGGTGCAAACACCCGGGCACACCCGCGGCTCCCGACACGGCACGTCTGGCAGTGCCCGTACCTCTCCATTTCCTCCCGGTCCCACGGCGACCCCTCCAGCCCCTCTCCGGTGAGCCCGGTGCCTCCCGCAGCACGGCGCACCTGCAAGCAGAGCAGAGGGACGGTGCGAACAGGTCCTGGCAGAGGGGCAGGGGACAAGGCTCCGTAGCAGTGTGGAGGTTTGCAGTGTTGCTGCGTCTCCCCAGGCACAGCCCGTCCCCACCAGCTGGGACAGAGCTCCCCCGGCCGGGGTCCCCCACGTCCGTCCTGTGCCATCACCAGTACCTGTGAGTTTTGGCTTGGCTCCAGCTCCTCTGCATTCCCGTGGTACACCCCAATTCCCCAACCTTTTTCTGCTGGGATCACTCCCACAACTCACCTCGCTGCCTCTCCGAGTACATCTGGTCCCCGGTGTCCCTACACCTGCTCTGTGCACCCCCCGGCCCAGCCCCTGGCTGAGCCCAAACCAAGCCATGGCAAACTGACCCCCAGCCAAAAATGACCAACGACAAACTGACCCATGGCAAACTGACCCATGGAAACCCCCCTGCACTGGCACGGAGCAGTGGTGTCTCAGACCAGATGCTCCTCAGATGCTGCAAGTGCAGCCACCTGACCACAACCCATGGGAGGAGAGGCCAGGCAAACACCAAGATCTACAAACCAGCAATGCCCTGGCACGGGCACGGATATTGGGCATGAACAGGCAGCAGTTCCTTCGTGCCCCAGGGGAGAGTGGGACTGGCAGGAGGGATCACACCGAGCCTGCCCCCAAAGGCTGAGGGTGATGCTGCTCCCACAGCCCGGGAGCCCTGTAATTAACTGCTCGTTAGCCGTGGTGATTAATTAAGCCAGGTCACCTGGCTGAGCACCACTGTGCATCCTGTGAGGGAAATGGGGCACAGCCACAGTTGATGCCACAAAGATGGTGATGGGCCCGAGACCTAAGCAAGGACACAGCCACATCTCCAAGATATGGTACCAGGGGAAACAGCCAGGGAATGTGGGCTGGAGAAACGGGAGATAAAATCCCCGTGGTGCAGGAGTGACGCGGCACCGCTGCCGTGGACGGACCTGGGGAAGGTGACAGAAGGCAGCTGAGCAGGAGCTGCAGCACAGGGGGGCTGGGACTGCCTAGGATATGTCTGCTGAAGAAGGAACCTCAGCCAGGGTCTGGTCAGGAGCCCCCCGAGGAGCAGCTGTGAATTGCCTGGAGGAGGGGAAGAGGCATCGGGCAGGTGCTGGGTGCTGGTGCCGCTGCAGTTCCTCGTGGTCCGAGTGCCAGCAGGGCTCAGTCCCGTCGGGGACACTCTGGGGGCATGTGGTCACGGCAGACACTGCTGTCACAATGCCATCAGCAGGGCCCCAACGCATCCACGCACCCACAGCGTGGCCACCTGTCCCAGCACTGGCACCAGTGCCACCCACCAGCAGCACTTTGCTTCCTCCTGCCCAGGGCCAGGTCAGTGCCCAGGGTGGCACAGCTGGGGCCGAGGCTCACGGGGTCGTGGCAGCTCCAGTGCAGTCACAGGTAGTCCCACAGCCCTCCTAGCCCACCCCGGTGGTCCCTGCTCCTGTGTGCCCCACGGTGAGCCCTCATCCCACGGCAGGACTGCAGCCTTCCAATGCCAGCCCTGCTGCCAAAGGTTGGGCACAGGGAACCAGGCAGGTGGAGGATGCTAGGGCAGGTGGGCAGACGATAACAGAGCCTGCACTGGGAAACGCTCTTCCAGCTCAAACTCAGCCTGGGCTGCTGGGCTTGGGGCTGGGGACGGAGCTCCGATGATCGCTGCCAGCCTGTCCCAGACGCGGTGCCGGCGCGGCTGCACCGGCTGCTCCAGCCGGGACGTGCCGAGAGACACGAGACCAGGAGGAGCAGCGAACCCCAAACGGGTGCTGGGACGCGCTGGGTGCGGCACACGCCTGTGAGGGTCCCACAGCCCCCGCCTGCCCCGGCACGCTGAGGGGGTCGGTTCAGAGCAGCACCAGACTCCGCGGGCTGCCCGTGCGCCCGGGAGCGTGACAGCCGGAACGAACAGATCGGGAGCCGCCTGACAGCAGCCCCGCGGTGCCCCTGAGCGAGGCAGGTCCCCGCACGGCACCACCGCCATCCGCACAGCCACGGCCCGGCCCTGGGGTCTGGGGGCTGCCTGGTGCCCGGCAGGACGTGGCTGCCGCAGCCCCGGGGCAGCACCATCCCTCTCGCACCCCCGCACCCCGCGCCGTGGCCGGGAGGATTCACCGGTGCGGCCAACACCGGCCCCGGCAGAGGCCGGCGGGGCGCGGAGCCGGCAGCGCTTTGCTACCCTTGGCCGGCGTGCCCGGGCTCCGAGCCTCAGCGGCACGGCCCGGGGGGGGTCTCGGGGGTCCCTGGCCATGAGGAGGTTCAGCGGCCCAGCGAGGGGCGGGCGTGGGAGAGGCCGGTCGGTCTTTGTGGAGAAGCGGTACAGAGCGTTCCCGGCGCGGCGGGGGCCGAGCCAGCAGCGCCCGGGGCGGTGGGCACACGGAGCTGGCAGCTGCTCTGTGCCAGCAGGGCCACGCTTGGGACAGCGGCCACGGGTCTCACTGGACGGACCGCAGCCAGGACGGGGCGGTGCTGCCACTCAAGGCCCGAAGGGCGGTCGGCAAACGCCGGTGAGCGAGGGACCGACCCCTCCAGGGTGCTCGGCACCGGGGCCGGGGAGGCCCTCGGTGCCACACGTGCCATCGCAATGCTGAGGGATGGTTTAACTCGGGGGGCGGGGAGGGTTGGCTCCAGCCTCCGCAGCAGCAGGGCAGGATGACATGCAGGGCATTAAAATGGGGAATATCATGGAGTTCTCCATGGTGACGAGTTTGGCCCGGTCACTCGCAGCGCAGGGTGCTGGAGGGGCTTTGGGAAGGACAGGAGGTATCCCTGGGGCAGGAGGGTGACATGGAGCAACACAAGATGATGGAGAGTGTCCGTGGACAAGGGACACTGCGCTGCACGGGGGAAGAGGCCGGCTCACCCCAGGAGCAGCCAGCCTGGATCTCAGGGCATCCCCCCTCCTCACCCTCCTGCGCCCCTTTGCCAGCCGCTGCGGGGGGATCTCACTGCCTCAGGCAGACCAGGGAGGGTCCCTGTGCCAGGGGTACGGGGTCAAAGGGGTGTGGGGAACAGGGTCCCCCTGGCACATGGGCGTGAGTCCCATCATGGGACTGGGCCTGGGAGCAGGGGCGTTTCTCACCAAGAAAGAGTTGGATGCCACCAGTGTCGGGAGGGGGGAGTGAGGGGCTTCCAGCCCATGACACAGGACCGGGCCATGGGTCAGAGGTGGTCTCATGAGCTTTAGGAGAGGTTACTGGCCCTGGGGAATGAATCAGGAAGTTTGGGGGTAAGCAAGGAATACCTGGGGGAGCAGGGAACATCTGGGGGACACAAGGAAATATCTGGGGGGCAGCGAGGTGGGGCAGGGCCCCAAGCAGCTTGTGTCACCTGGGGGAGTGTCTTGCTCTTCTGGGACCTCTCCTGAGCCCCCCAAAGGCTGCAGCAGCCTGTGACCCCCCTGAGTCCCCCTGGCCCGGCTGTGCCTAACGGCCACATCCCACTGCCGGTGGGGACAGACGGACGCTGCGGTTAATTGCTGATAGACAATGCAATTAACGTCCTACCCAGCCACCGCCATCTGTCCCGGCCAGCCTGCCCTCCCCACCCAGGGCTGCTGACGTGCTTGGCTGGTCCCAGCACAGTTGAGACCCCACCAGCCCCTGGACATTTCAGGGGTCCTGCAAGGTCCTGACAGCTCTGGCGCTCCTGGCACGGTGCCTTGGGCTCCTGGCACTGCTGTGGGAGGAGCAACAGGAGTTGCTCAGGGAGTCCCAACCCAGGCTGTGCAGTGCCACCTGCCTCACTGGACTGGACAGACCCCTTGAGCCACCTGTGCCAGTGACAGCACTGGCGTCTCCAGGTTTGCCAGGCTTTCCCTTCTGGATGCTGCTGCCCTGCCAGCAGTTGCCAGGCCATCCCACCCTGAACCCCCTGAAGCCCCTCAGCCTCGCAGCTGACCGCTGCCATCCACCCACAGCAGCCCCCCGGTGCCCCGAAAGGGAGTGCCCACAGCACGGCCCACACTGGGCAGAGGCCACGGCACCGGCTGGCACGGCCACGGACCAGCAGTGACAGCAGCACACATGGGAACAGCACCGTGGAGGACAGTGTCCCTGCCCAGTCCAGATTCCCACTGATGAAGGGACAGCGCTGTCCTCACACAAGCAATGCCCAGAAGCCCCCACAGCACCAGCAGCACCCACTCCCCAAAACCAGGAGTCCACTGGTCCAGTGCAGCACCCACACTGACCCCCCAGCAGTGTCAGCTGTGCCGCCAGCACGGGGCAGCTTTGGGGACGACCCCGTGGCCCTGCTCTGTGCCTGGCAGCACCACGGGCACACCACGCCCAGCGCTCAGGTGCACCACCTGCACCAGGAGCTGGTCAGACCCCTGGCACCCCAACGCACTTCACCACGACCTGTGGCAGCCCATACAGCCCATGGCATGGAGCTGCAGGAGGCAACGGGAGCCCACAGCCACGGTGGCAAGGCCAAGGGGTGAACAGATCACGCAGAGCTGCCAGCTGGTTTCAGAGGATTCTCCTTTACTGCCTTTGCAGGGGAGCCCTGGGTCCACACTGCTCCTTTTACAGACACTTCGTGGTATGTACAAGTTTAGTGTTTTGCCCCCAAAAAGAGATGTGTTTGGGTAATCGACGGACCCCCACTGTCCTAATGGGTGATGTCTGGGGCATGGGGGGCCCCGGGAGTGGGGACTGCCCTGGAGCCGCGCGCAGTGGCACCTCATGCAAAGCCAAACGGGGTAATGAGAGCAATAATGACACCAGAGGCGGAGGGTAACATGACTGGATTTACAGGTGGCAGATGAGAGCAGGTGGGAAGGAGGAGATGTTTTGGAGATCCGCAGTGAGCCCGACACCACACCAGGAGGCCATCCCCGGGGAGGAGGGAGTGTGTGGGGCGAGTGGAGGCCAGGCGACCCTGTGGGTGCTTCTTGGGCCATTGGCCGCTCAGGCACTGTAGCCCCAGTCTCTGGCCGGGGACTCTGGCAAGTGCAAAGGGCGAGGGAGAACGTCCCCGTGTCCTCAGGTGCGGTCCCACCGACCTCAGGGCGGGGGACGGGCTCCATGGCGGCGATGAGGGGAAGTGGTATGGACATCCAGCCACACTACAACAAAGCGAACAGAAAAGATGGGATGAGACAAGGAGAACAATCCATGAAATGAAGCCACCGAGCCCAGCTGTCAGTGCCGCACCTGCTGTGGGACCGGGACAGACCAGGGGGTTACCTGTGCTGGTGAGCACGGCTGAGCAGCTGCCGCCGCCTCCGGGGCTCCCCTCGAGCCCATCCACGACCTGCTGATGTCGGAGACCCAGCTCAGGAGCTCGCCCAGCGGCACTGGGAGGTCTTTGTTGGGACTGGAAAAAGATGTCTGCCAGAGAGAGAGCGCGTTAGCGCCAGCACGGGGCGGGAGTAGCCAGGGGGATGGAATTACCGCGAAGAAGGAAAAAGAGGCTGGTTTTACAGAAATCTGCCTATTTCTAATAGAAGTGTGTGCCAGGCTGCTACAGCATCCCATGGCCCACTCTGTGCTGCAGGGGTCCCATGGCCCTCATACCCTTTGTGAGGGTCAGGAAAACCCCCACGGCTCTGGGGGGCTCTGGGTGCAGGAGCTGCACAGACCCAGGCTGGGGCGTGGGCTCTGGCAGACACCTGCCAACGGGTCACGGAGCCACATGAGTGTGAGGAAATCAACCTCGAGAGGAAGCACTTCCCAGATACACGGAGAGACAGACAGACAGACCGGCCGAGCGCGGCGGGCGCGTCCCGGGTGAGCGGGTGGGCTGGCGGAGGCAGGCACGCAGCGAAGCCCCTCGGCGGGAGAAGTGGCCAGCAGAGGCAGGTCCCCCCGCACGGCGCCGAAGCACCAGGCAGCGCCAGCGCGGCACTTACGGTTGGGGCACCGGCTCCACAGCGTAGTGGTGGGGATGTGCCGGGAGGCCAAGGCAGGGAGATGGGGCAGCTCGGGGGCTGGGGTGCAGAGCCCCCTCCTTGCTGCACTGAGGGCATGTGGAAGGGGTCCAGGCAGCAGCTTCAGGGCTGGTGTGGTGTGTCTGGCTGTCCAGTGCCGAGGAGCCCGCGATGTCCTCCCCTGGCACATTATCTGCAGTGGGGTGCACCACGGGGCCACGGCAGTCTCCTCCTTTGGGGTGCAGGGGCTGAAGCCAGCAGGTTAATTATAAAAGAGTGCTAAGTGGTTAGATCCAAACAGGGAACTGTTTTCCTGGTGTCCGGCTCGGCCACGCCGTGTGCGAGCAGCGGCGGGATTGGCGCAGCCAGGAGCAGGAATGGTGTCCAGCTCCTTGGGCGCAGGGTAGGGAGGGTAGTGTGTGTTTCTCTCTTGTCTCTTAATATACAAACACTGTCAGCACATTCTTATATATTAATTTATTAGTCTTGTCTTTTTGGTTAAACTTGAGGCACTGCTTTGGGAGAAGAGTGGAGGTTCAAAATTAAAAAAAATACTAGTGATTAGCCAGCAGCGTTGCCACATGCGGAGCGGGTGAGGCAGCGCCTCGGGGGGCTGGCAGGTCTCAGGCCACGTGGAGCAGGGGCCCACACACCCCGGGCCATTCCCTGCTCGCCTCCCACCCGCAGCTTCCGGATGCGGCCAGGGCGAGGGCAGCCACCTCCACGGTGTCCTGGGTAACCCCCGCATATCTGCGCCCAAAACTTGAGGAGGAGTAGGAGGAGGAAGAGAAGGTCATGGAGAAGCCGGAGCCAGTGGCAT
The DNA here is from genome assembly GCA_013400495.1 of Nicator chloris. Classification (NCBI taxonomy): domain Eukaryota; kingdom Metazoa; phylum Chordata; class Aves; order Passeriformes; family Pycnonotidae; genus Nicator; species Nicator chloris. Next base: position 79,435 of record WAAE01016368.1, on the reverse strand, counting down.
CGAAACTGCCGCGCCGGGAGCCTGAGCGGGAGCCGGTGCGAGAGCCCGAGCGTGATCCGGAGGCGGAGCCGGCGCTGCTGATGTTGTAGGGACTGTAGTAGCCCTTGCTGGATTGGGAGGAGGCCTCCAGCAGCCGCAGGCCGGTCCCATCCTCGATCATGCTCCGGTCCATGGCGTCCTTGTAGGAAATCTTGAGCTTGGTCTTGGGGCAGGTGAGGTACTTGGAATAGGTGTTGACATCCCGCAGCTTCTGGGCAGTCCGCGCGTCAATGGTGCCCTTCTGCAGCGCCTCATCCAGGGAGACACGGCCTGGGGCATCGGGCTCGATCAGGCCCCCTGTCAAGTACTGCACCTCCAGGAACCGCTGCCCGGCCTCGTAGTACAGCCAGCCCTTCTTCAGTGCCTGCGCCGCCGACATCTTTGTCTTGGTCCGCGGGTCCTCAAAGCCGTAGAAGGCCTTCTGCGCCAGGTTGATGCGGTCCACCATGATCTTGTCAACCAGGCCCTTGGTGACCGCATCAGCGACGGTGCATTTGTCACCGGTGTTGGGGTCGATGATGCCCCCGGTGCAGGCCTGGGCTTCCAGCAGTCGCTGCCCTGTGATGTTGTCCACCAGGTTGCGGCGCATCGCCTCCGTGATGGACACCTTCTCCAGAGTGTCCGTGTCCAGGATGCCTGCAACTGGCCCAGTCTCTTCGGTTGGGTCAGTCCACATGGAGATCTGGGTCCGTGACAGGGCTGGGCTGACGGTGTAGGAGGAGGAGGATCCGACTGAGGACGACCGCGACCGGAAGCCACCCATGTTGCCAGAGAGCATGTCAGCAAACTCGGTGATGGAGAGGGTGCCCGAGCGGTACTGGTCCAGGGCTGACTGGTCAATCAGGCCCTTGCCAATGGCATCATCGATGTCATACTGGCGCCCCGAGCGCCTGTCGATGATCATTGACTTCACCACGCCATCGGAGGAGGAAGTGGTGATCTCCTCCCACTCGCACTCCTGCTCTGACAGCTCCAGGTAAGTCTGGTGGTCAATGAGGCCCTTGCGATAGGCTTCGTACACGGACATCTCCTTGCCTGTCTCTGGGTCAACGATCACCACCCGGCGCTTGCGGACGGAGGACTTGGAGGAGGTCTTCCTCTCCCTCTTCTTCTCCTTCAGAGGCAGGAGGCAGAGGCCAGTCTCTGGGTCCGTGATGCACCGCTCCATCAGCTGCAGGTAGGTGAGGTTCTCCTCTGTGTTGGGGTCGAAGAAGCCCTTGGTGTCGTCACTAGGGTCCAGCAGGATCTCGTTCATCTCCTCGTCGAAGAGGCCCCTCTTGTAGGCCACCTCCACAGGCAGGCGGTGGCTCTCCTCAGGGTCGATGATGCCGCCCGTGGCGATCTGAGCCTCCAGCAACCGGATCCCGTGGTCCTTCAGGATCAGACCCTTCTTCATAGCCTGGAAGAGGGAGATGAGCTTTCCGGTGTAGGGGTCCCGGTAGCCGGTGACAGCCCTCTCGGCAGAGAGCAGCTTGTCCTTGAACTCGGGGCCCACAATGCCCATGCGCACAGCTTCCTCCACTGTCAGCTTGAGGCCCTTGATGGGGTCAATCACGTAGCCCGTGGCCGCCTGCGCCTCCAGGAGCTCGAAGGCAGTGCCAGGCCGGATGATCCCCTTCTTCATGGCCTGGTAGATGGACAGACGCTCCTTTGTGGAGTCTACAAAGACGCCAGCGATGCAGCTGGTGCCCTCCAGGAACTTCTTCAGGTTCTTAGAGACCTCCTCGACAGAGGTGAGACCCTCCTGGAGGCGCTGGGCTGTGGCTTCGTCCATCACCTGCGAAAGGACCAGCTCCTCTACAGTGATCTGCTTCCGCAGCCCCCGGAAGGTGAGCTTGCGCGTGTCGCAGAGCGGGAGCAGGAGCAGCCTGGAGTTCTCGTCCCTCCGGCACCGCTTCAGCAGCTGTGTGTAGCTGAGCTTCTCATCTGTGGAGGGGTCCACGTAGCTGCGCACCTCGCTGGGCTCCGACAGCATGTCATACGTCTCCTTGTTGATGAAGCCCCGCTGGTAGGCCACCTCCAGCGGCAGGTGGAAGCCCAAGTGCGGGTCAATTATGCCACCGGTGGCAATCTGGGCGTCCAGGAGCTTGAGGGCCTCTTCGCTGGGAATGAGATCCTTCTTCATGGCCTGGAAGAGGGAGATCTTCTGCTCACTGTATGGGTCTCTGTAGCCGGTCACGGCCCTCTCTGCAGACAGGAGCCGGTCGTGCATCTCTGGCCCCACCACGCCCTTCCTGACCGCCTCATCAACAGTCAGCATTTCATTCTTCGTGGGGTCGATCATGAAGCCGGTGGCTGCCTGGGCCTCCAGGAGGGAGCGGGCCACTTCGGGGTTGATCAGCCCCTTCTTCAGCGCCTGGTAGACGCTGAGTGTCTGCTTGGAGGAGGGGATGTAGATGCCAGCCACGCAGCCCGACCCATAAAGGTACTTCCAGACAGTCTCCACGTCCAGGAGCTCCCGGAAGGTTTTGGAGCCCTGTTTCAGCAGGGTGTAGATGTCCTGTGAGATAATCTTGGCCTCATAGAGGTCCTCGGCTGTGATGCGGCGCCGGACATAGTCATAGGATGTGAGATTCTGCTGCCGGATGATCTCGGTCCTCTCAATGATCTCGATGATGATGATGATCATGCGCTCCTTGGACACGCGGCCTGACTGGAACTCCTCCATGAGATGTTTACGCTGCTCCTCGGGCAGCAGGTCCGAGTGCATGATCTCCCACAGCGACATGGAGGAGCCTGCCCGGCTGCCCACAGGGATGTCCACCTGTGTCTCCTCAAACACCTTCCGTGTCTCTGCTTCTGTGTACACGTGAGTGGTTTCCACCACTTTCGGCTTCTCAGGCTCCCGCAGAGGCAGCAGGTATAGGCCCGTCTCGGGATCCTCGATGCACCTCTCCTTCAGCTGCACATAGGTGAGGTTCTCCTGAGTGTTGGGGTCGAAGAAGCCCTTGGTGTCATCACTGGGGTCGGAGAGGGTCCGGTTCATCTCCTCGTCGAAGTAGCCGCGCTTGTAGGCCACCTCCACGGGCAGGCGGTGGCTGTGCACGGGGTCGATGATGCCGCCCGTGGCGATCTGGGCCTCCAGCAGGCGGATGCCGTGCTCCTTGACAATGAGCCCTTTCTTCATGGCCTGGAACAGGGAGATGGTGTTGCCCGAGTAGGGATCCTTGTACCCCGTGACGGCCTTCTCAGCCGACAGCAGCTTCTCGTGCAGCTCGGGCCCAACAATGCCGGCCTTCACCGCCTCGTTGACGTACAGTTTGCGGTTCTTCACAGGGTCGATCAAGAACCCAGTGGCTGCCTGGGCCTCCAGGAGGATGACAGCAGTGCTGGGCCTCAGCAGGTTCCTCTTCATGGCCTCATAGATGTTCAGCTTCTCCTTGGTGGCCTCCACGTAGACACCGGCAATGCAGTCACTGCCATGCAGGAATCTCCTCACCGCGTCTGTCTCAGAGAGCTCCTTCACTGATTTCTTGCCTTCCTTCAGCTGCTCGTACTGGGTTTTGCTGATGATGCAGGACTCCAGCAGCTCGCTGGCTGGCACCGGTGCACGCAGACCGCTGAATGTCAGTTTCTCCTGCTTTTTGGTCTCTGCCTCCTCAATGATGGTGATCACAATCTTGATGATCTTCTCGATTGTCACTTTGCCGGTCTTGTACTGCCGGAGCAGCTCCCGCCTGTGCTCCTCTGTGAAGTATTCAGAGTGGATCAGTTCCCAGATGGTCATTGTCCGGCCCTTCATGCTGCCCACTGGGACCTCTATGGTGGCTTTGTCGAAGCACTCCTTGGCCTGGCTGTCGGTGTAGACCTCCTCCTGCTGTGACTGGATCGCCTTGTCGGACAGGGGCAGCAGGCACAGGCCAGTCTGCTTGTCGCGGTGGCAACTCCTCTGCAGCTGGGCATAGCTGAGGTGCTCCTGGGTGTTGGGACAGTAGAAAGCCTTGGCGTCATCTCGGAGCTCATTCAGAGCCTTGTTTATCTCTGGGTCGAAGTAGCCGCGCTTGTAGGCGACTTCCAGCGGGAGCCGGTGGCTGTTGACGGGGTCGATGATGCCACCGGTGGCAAGCTGGACGTCCAGCAGCCGGAGGCCAGTGTCGCTGGGGATGAGGCCCTTCTGGAGTGCTTGGTAGAGGGAAACCGTCTGACCTGTGTAGGGATCCTTGTAGCCAGTCACTGCCTTCTCTGCCGACAGCAGCTTCTCGTGGAACTCTGGCCCCACCACCTCAGCCTTCACTGCCTCATCCACAGAGAAGAGCTTGTTACCCACAGGGTCAATGATGTAGCCGGTGGCAGCTTGTGCTTCCAGCAGGGACAGGGCAACCTCTGGCTTCAGCAGGTTTCTCTTCAGGGCCTCGTAGAAGGTGAGCTTCTGGCCCGTAGACTCCACCAGGACACCAGCGATGGCATCCGTGCCCTTCAGGTACTGCCGGACAGACTCCATCTCTGCCACGTCCTTTACAGACTTCTTGCCCTGGTGCAGCTGGTTGTAGAGGTCCTTGTTGATGATCTTGCTCTCGAGCAGCTCGGCAGCGGGCACGGGGCCCCGCAGGCCCTCAAAGCACATCTGGCTCTTTTTCTCACTTTCCTCCACAACCGTAACGACGATCTTGATGATCTTCTCCACCGTGATCTTGCCAGTCCTGTACTGCTGGATTAGGTCCCGCCTTTGGTCCTCAGTGAAGTATTCAGAGTTGATGAGCTCCCAGATGGTCATCGTCTTCCCTTGGAACTTGCCAAACGGCGCTGTCACTGTGGCCTTCTTGAAGACATCCTTGGCTTCCTTGTCGGTGTAGACCAGCTCTCTAGCTTTGGCTGCTTGGTCAGTGAGTGGCAGGAGGCACAGCCCTGTGTCCGGGTCAGTCACGCATCGCTCCATGAGCTGCAGGTAGGTGAGGTTCTCCTCTGTGTTGGGGTCGAAGAAGCCCTTGGTGTCATCAGTGGGGTCAGACAGGACCTGATTCATCTCCTCATCAAAGTAGCCGCGCTTGTAGGCGGCTTCCACGGGCAGGCGGTGGCTGTTGACAGGGTCGATGATGCCGCCGGTGGCGATCTGGGCCTCGAGCAGGCGGATGCCGTGATCCCTGACGATGAGATCCTTCTGCATGGCCTGGAACAGGGAGATCTTGTCGCCCGTGTACGGATCCTTATAGCCGGTGACAGCCCGCTCGGCCGACAGCATCTTGTTGTGCAGCTCCGGCCCGATCACTCCCTCTCGCACCGCCTCGTTCACCGAGAGCCTTGCGTTCTGCACAGGGTCAATGATGAAGCCAGAAGCGGCCTGTGCCTCCAGGAGCACCAGTGCTGTGCCTGGGCTGAGCAGCTTCTTCTTCATGGCTTCGTAGATGCTCATCTTCTGGTTGGAGGGTTTGATCAGCAAACCGGCAATGCTGCTCTTGCCCTGCAGGTACTTCTTGACGTCCTCCCTCTGAGAGAGCTCGCCCACACTCACAACACCCTTCGCCAACTTGTCTAAGCTCTCCCTGCTCAGGATGCCGGCATCAGCCAGCTTCTCTGCTGACACCTTCTGCCGGATGCCGTCGAAGGCGAACTCCGGCTCCCCATTCTGGGCTAAGCCGTCCATTGCATCCCGGCCATTGGGCACAGCCTTGGTGTCCAGCAGCTGCGTTGTCGTAACTGCCTCCCCAGGCAGGTCATCTGTCTGGATCATGATCTCCCGTCTCTGGGCCAGGGCAGCCTTGTACTCCTCCTGCATCTGCTCGAGCCTCTCCCTCAGCTTCTTGTTCTCCTCTTCCAGAAGTTTCTCCTGCTGCTGTCGCTGCTTCTCCAGCTGCTGCAGCTCCTCCTGCTTGTGCCGGACGTTTTCCTCAGCTTCCTTCTGATGCTTCTTGGCTTCATCTAACATAGCTTTCAACTGCTGCTTCTCCTGCTCCATCTCCTGCTGCTGCCGCTCCTGCTCTGCCTTCAGGTGCTGGGCTTTGTTCACCTCGTCCTTAAAGAGCTTCTCCAGCTTCGATTTCTCCTCCTCAATGAACTTCTCCTTCTGCAGCAGGGCATCCTTCTCCGTCAGGAAGCTCTGCTGGAGGAGCTGCGTCTCCTGACGGAGCTGAGCCTGCTGGGCCACCTGCATCTAGGGTGGGAGAGAGAACAGTGCGGTCAGACACCCAGGAGGGCAGCGGGGGACTGAGGGTGGCCTGAGGCGGGGGGACGGGCGGCAGGGGTGGCACGGAGGCACAGAGTCACCCACACACTCCATACATCAGGTAAGAGTTAAGGAGCAGAGCCGGGGTTAGGGAGCCACACACAATATGGGGCAGGATGAGCAGGGGAAGGACACCAGGGAACCTCCAGCACCAAGGCTGGGAGCCGGGCACAGAGCGGAACACGGCAGGACGTGCCACGGGGTGGAAGAGCAGTGGGGATCCCACCTCCACGGCTCCAGGGGTTCGGGGTCCCGCTCCGACGCTGCCTGAGGGGTTTGCTCCACTGCCTCCAACTCTACGCACACCCCTGACCTGCACAGGCGGTCCTGCCCCACCATCCCCAGTGATGGTCCTTGGGGACCTGCCCAGGGATGGTGTGGGCTGGCTGGGAAAAGGGACAGCCTCCCTGCGTACCACCACCACCACTACGGGGGACCCACAGCCCAGTACCTCCTCTGCCTTCTGCTGCAGCAGCGCCGCCTCCTGCTTCAGCTTCTCCTTCTCCTTCTCCAGGTCAGCGATGGCCTTCCGCAGCTTTTCTGCGTCCTCGTCGCTCTGGTGCCGCTGGATCTCCAAAGTGTGCACCATCGTCATCTTCTCCTGTGTGGCCAGCTCAGTCTCATGCAGCCTCTCACTGATCTCCTCCGCCTGCTTCTTGAACCGCTTGGCTTCCTCCTCAGCCTTGGCCTGGGCCATGCTCATCTCCGCCACTTGCAGCTTGAGGCGCTCGGCCTCAGCCGTGATGTCCAGCTGCCGCCGGCGCTCAGCCTCCAGCGTCTTCTGGAAGCCCTCGGTCTCCTCAGCCAGGCGCTGCTGCATCTGCTCCTTGTCCTCCTGCAGCTTCTTGGCGTGTTCCTGTGCCAGATCCTTCTGCTTCTGCAGCATTTCAGCCTCAGCCCGCAGCCGCGTGGCCTCCTGCACCGCCTGCATCTTCTCCTTCAGCATCTTCTCGGCCAGCGCCCGCTGCTGTGCCAGGTCTTCCTCAGCCAGCTGCCGCAAGCGGGCGGCCTCCTGCGCCTCCACGCTCAGCCGGGCCACCTCCTCTGCCACCTGCTTCATCTTCTCTGCCTCCTCTGCCAGGAACTTCTGCGTGTTGTCCTTGTCCTTGAGGATCAGCGCCTTGTTCTCCTCCTCGATGCGGCTCTTCAGCTTGGCCAGCTCCTCCATCTGCACCCGGACCTTGAAGAGCTCCTCCTCCACTTGGGTCTTCTGCCGGACGGCGTCTGTCACCTCCTCCTTCAGCCGCTGCAGCTCCTCGTCCAGGATGCCCTTCTGGTGGTCTGTCTCATCCAGCTGCAACTTCACCTTGGTCAGCTCCTGCTCCACCTGCGCCTTCTGCCGCAGCGTCTGCTCGGCAAACTTCTTGTGCTTCTCCATCTCGGCATCGGCCAGCTGCTTCTGCCGCAGGGCCGCCTGCTCTGCCTGCGCCCTTTTTGCTGCCTCCAGCTCGGCCTCTTTCCGCAGCTTCTCTGCATCTGCCTGTGCCTGTGCCTTGGCCTGCGCCTCCTCCTCTGCCAGCTGCTTCAGCCGCTCAGCCTCCTCCACGCGCTGCCGGGACAAGCTGGCGTCCTGCTCGGCCTTGCCACGGGCAAACTCGGCCTCCTCAGCCGCCCGCCGGGCCCGCTCAGCCTCATCGCGCAGCCGGTCCAGGAGGCTCTGCTCCTGCTGGCGTGTCTGCAGCAGCTCCTGCTCCTTCTGCTGCACGGCAGCCAGGTGCGCCTTCTCCTCCGCTGCAATCCGCTTCTGCGCTGCCTCCCGCGCCAGCTGGATCTGCCGCTCTGACTCCTTCTCCGCCAGTTCCTTCTGCCGCCGCGCCTCCTCCACCATGGCCCGCAGTCGCTCCACCTCCTCCAGGGCCAGCCGCCGCTGCCGCCCGGCCTCTTCCTCAGCCGCCAGGATGGCCTGCACCTTCTCTTCGGCCTCACGCCGCCGGCCCTCCTCCTCCAGTGCCAGCGCCCGCTGCCGCTCAGCCTCCCGCTCCGCCTGCTCCCGGCTGCGCTGCACCTCCTCTGCCTCCCCACGGATGCGGTTCAGCTCCCGCTCCAGCTCACTCTTGCCAGCTGAGGCCCTCTCAAAGCTGGCCTTGAGGGCGCGGATCTCCTCCTCCACCTGTCGCCGCTGCCGCAGTGTATCCTCCACAAGCCCCTTCTGCCTCTCCAGCTCGCTCTCTGAGGAGCGCTTCAGCAGGGCAATCTTCTCCTCAATGTCCTGCTTGTGTTGGGCCGCCTGCTCCTCCAGTAGCTTGCGCTGGTAGGCCTCGTCCTCCGCCAGCCGCCGCAGCCGCTCGTTCTCCGCCTCCTTCTCCTTCAGCGCGATCTCTGCCTCCGCCTTAAGCCGTGAGGCCTCGTTGATGGCCGCCAGCTTCTCCTTCAGGATGCGCTCGGCCTCGGCCCGTTGCCGGCTGGCCTCTTCCTCTGCCAGCTGCCGCTGCCGCTTGGCCTCCTCGGAGAGGGCGCGCAGGCGGGCGGCCTCCTCAGCCAGCTCCCGCAGCTTGTTGGCCTCCGCCTCCAGCCGCTGCTTGGACTTCTCGCTGCTGGAGCGCGACTCCTCCTCTGTCTTGGCCTTGCTCTCCAGCAGGACCTCCATCTCTGCCCGCAGCTTGGCCAGCTCCTCCTCCAGCTCTTTCCTCCTCTGGATAGCTTCATTTACCTCCCCCTTCAACCGTGAGAGCTCTTCCTCCAGGAGCAGGCGCTGCTGCTCCCCATTATCCATCTCCGCCTTCAGCCGGATCAGCTCCTGCTCCGCCGCCAGCTTCTGCTGGGCTGTGCCCTCTGCCAGCTCCCGCTGCTTTTCCAGCTCTTCCTCCGCCAGCTCCTTCTGCCGCAGGGCCGCCTCCTCTGCCTTGGCGCGCTTGCGGGCCTCGCGCTCCGCATCCTCCTTCTGCTTCTCGGCCTCCTCCTGTGCCAGCGACTTCTTGTGGGCCACCTCTTCGGCCTGCAACCGCAGGCGCAGCGCCTCGTTGGCCTTCTGCCGCCAGCGCTCCAGCTCCTTCTCAGCCTCCTCCCGTGAGCGCTCAGCCTCCAGCTGCTGCCTCTTCAGCCGCTCGGCCTCCTCCTGCAGTTGGGCCACCACATCGTGCTCCTGTTGCAGTGACAGCTCCAGCTGCGCCGTCTTCTCGGCGAAAGAGAGCCTCTTGCTCTGCAGCTCGGCCTCAGCGCTGCGCTGGGCCACCTCCTGGGCCACCTGGATCTGCCGGTCCTTCTCAGCCTCTGCCTGCCGCATGCGTCGCTCAGCCTCCTCCGCCTGCAGCCGCAGCTGCTCCAGGTCTGCCACTGCCTTCTGTTTCTCCCGCGCCGCTTCGCGCTCAGCCTGCACCTTGCGCTTCAGCTCCTCCTCCGCCTCCCGCTTCTTTTGGCTCTCCTCCTTCACCTGCCGGCGCAGGCGCTCGGCCTCCTCCTGTGCCTGCCGCTTCTGCCGCTCCGCCTCTTCGGCACGTGCCCGCAGCTCCTGCAGCTCTGTCTCTGCGCCCTCCCGCTGCCTCTCGGTGCTCTCCAGCTGCAGGCGGATGAGGCGGATCTCCTCCTCCACTTTCTTGCGGTTGTATTCAGCCTCCTCGATCAGCTTCACCTTGGCCTTGATCTGGTGGTCTGAGTTCTGCCGCAGCTGCATCAGCTCCTGCTGGATGTTCTGCTTCTGCTGCTCGGCATCCACGGCCACCACCTCCCGCCGGGTGACCTCCTCCTGCATGCGGAGCTGCAGCTCCTGCGCCTCCGCCTCCGCCTGTGCCTTGGCTTTGGCGTGGGCCTCGGCCAGCTGCCGCTGCTTCTCCAGCTGCGCCTCCACCTCCGCCAGCCGCTTCCTCTCCTCCTCTTTCAGCTTCTTGGCGGCTTTCTGGAGGGGAAAGAAGGTGCAGGGGACAGAGAGGGGAGAGAGAGACAAATCACAAGGGATGCGATCGCGCCGTGGAACCGATGCTGGCCCAGCCGCACACTGCCGAGACAGCGGAGGGGTGGCAGATGCGCGTGGAATGGCTTCGGCCCCTGGGCCACCGCACGAGCCGGTGACGCCAGCTTCCAGAAGATGTGTGGCACGACAGGGGACACATGACAGCACAGGCAGACAGGCAACAGGAGCCAGACAGCAGCGCAGGAAGGCACGTTCCAGAGAGAAGGGACAGAGAGCGAGCGGAGCCCAAGCGATGAAGACGAAGCGAGCAGCGTGCACATCACCACCATGGCTCCCCCTGCGAGAGGGCTGGCACAGACAGCCCCTGCCGTGGGGAAAGGAGAGAGACGGCCCGAGCACCGGCAGCAGAACAGAGGGGAGCGGTGCGAGGGCGGTGCCAGCAGAGCCTTCCCTTCCGGGAAAGCCTCAACAGGAGAGAGCAGTTCAGCTGGTTCAAACCCCTCCCAGCCCTCTCCAGACAACTGGGAGCAGGGTCTGCCAAAGGGCCGACACAGCTGGCGCCCGGCTCGGGGCCGCGCCGCAGCGCACGCACCACATGCACTGTGAGCGAGGCAGCCGCACGCCCCGCAGGGCCCGGGCACAGGCAGCGCATGCAGAGGAGCCAGACCCACACCGAACCCCTGGGCCCAGAGCAGCACAGACGCAGAGGAGGGCGAGGGGGAGAGGGTGAGCCGTGGGGGAGGCGGAGGGTGCCGCGGGGAGAAGGCATGCGCAGAGTGAGTACCTGGTGCATGGCTGCCAGAGTCATCCTGGTTTTTTACCCTCCATTAGATCCCCACCAACACAAATATTCCCCAAGAAAAAGCACTGGCAAAGCAGCTCCAAGGGCAGAAACCGAGAGTTAGAGAGGTTACCCCACGCCAGACCCCGCGGGCCAGCGCCCAGCACAGCAGCATGCGCAGGCAGGTGCTGACTGCACTACGTGTATCTGGGAAGTGCCTCCTACCACCAGTCACACCAGAGCCCCCAGTGCCCAGAGCCAGCTTGGCTCAGAGACCCACGGTATGCAGAGCCAGCAGCTTTGCTCCCAGGAGCCCAGCAGGGAGCGGGAGCTAGAGGCCATGGGTCAGTATTAGTGATAGGGCCGGAGTCACGGCCACGGGCCAGTATTAGTCACGGGTCTGGAGTGACAGCCGTGGGCCAGTGTTAGTGATGGGGCTGGGGCTGGAGTCACAGCCGTGGGCCAGTGTTAGTGATGGGGCTGGGGCTGGAGTCACAGCCGTGGGCCAGTGTTAGTGATGGGGCTGGAGTCATGGCCATAGGCTGGCGTTAGTGGTGGGGCCAGAGTCCTGGCCGTGAGCCACCGCCAGTGATCCAGCTGGAGTCACGGCCGTGGGCTGGCGTTAGTGATGGGGCCAGAGATCCCGTGAACAGCGTTCGTTTCGGTTACGGAGCCGGCCATGCCGCCCTGCACCACTCCCTACCTCCTCGTCCTCCAGCCGCCGCAGGGTCTCGGTGATGAACTTGATGTACTGGGTGGTGAGCGTGGTCAGCTCACTGTACTGCGTCCGCAGGTCCACGTACTGCGGAGACAGGGGGTCAGCAGGAGACAGGGGAGCTTGCCCGCAGCCCACCGGTACCCCAGCAATGATGGGGCTGCACGGAGGCAAGACCACACACACCACAGCCCCAAACCCGCCCCTTCGGTGAGCAGCCACGCCCCAGGAGCTGCAGAACGCCCCAAGCCAGTGGCAGAGAGACCCCCCCTCACCTCCTGGATGATGCTGTCAGATGCCGACTGCACTTTGGGCTTCTTGGCCGGCGATGCCACTGGCTCCACCTGCGCCTTGAAGCTCACCAGCTGCAGCTCGTAGTCCTGATGAGGAGAGAGTGATCAAAGCTCTGCTGCTACGTGCTACAAGCCCCCTGGCCACGTGCTGTGACCCCACCCCCTGCAGGACACTGCGCTGCCTCCCCACCAACCCCGGCCCCCCAGGTAGTGGGCACACCTTGATGGCATCGATGTACTGCTTGGCATAGCGCTGGCACTCCTCCACCTTCTCCTTGTGCTGCTCACACTCCTCCAGCAGTTTCTGGGGAGACACGCGGGGGTGAGCCCAGGCACCCCATGGCCACCCGAGAGCACACCTCACCCCACCATGGCCAGGGATGGCCAAGAGCACCGCTTGCCCTGCCACGGCTGGGAATGGCGGGGAGCACCCTCACCCTGCTGCAGCCAAAAATGGTCAGGAGCACCCCCCATCCCACTGCGGATGGCTGAGAGCATCCACCACGTGCCACGGCCAGGGATGGTCCCCCTCCTGCTGCAGCCACCCAAGAGCAACACGCAACAACTGGAGACAGCCGGGCACTCCCCTCACTGCCACAGACAGAGATGGGCAGGGGCACCCTGCACTCTGCTGGGGATGGCTACGTGAATCCCTTGCCATGCCATGGCCAGGGACAGCTGAGAGCACCCCTTGTCCTGCCGGGGAGCACCCCTTGCCCCATTGGGGATGGCCGGGCACACCCCCTGCCCCACTGGGGAGGGCCGGGCACACCCCCCACCCTGCTGGGGATGGTTGGGAGCCCCCCCTGCCCCACTGGGGAGGGCCGGGCACACCCCCCACCCTGCTGGGGATGGTTGGGAGCCCCCCCTGCCCCACTGGGGAGGGCCGGGCACACCCCCCACCCTGCTGGGGATGGTTGGGAGCCCCCCCTGCCCCACTGGGGAGGGCCGGGCACACCCCCCACCCTGCTGGGGATGGTTGGGAGCCCCCCCTGCCCCACTGGGGAGGGCCGGGCACACCCCCCACCCTGCTGGGGATGGTTGGGAGCCCCCCCTGCCCCACTGGGGAGGGCCGGGCACACCCCCCACCCTGCTGGGGATGGTTGGGAGCCCCCCCTGCCCCACTGGGGAGGGCCGGGCACACCCCTCACCCCGCTGGGGCACACCCAGGAGCACCCCCTGCCCCGTGGTGGCCAGCACTACCTTCTCCTGCAGCAGCTGCTCGCGCACGGCCCGGCTGTCGGTGATGGGCACGGCCTGGATGGCCTCCTGGCGCTGCCGGGCGTCGCGGATCCACTGGCGCAGCGCGTCGCAGCTCTGCCGGTAGTAGCGCAGCTGGCGGCCCAGCTGGTCCAGCTCGCGCTGGCGCAGCTCGGCCTGGCCCAGCACGGCCTGCCAGCGCTCCAGCAGCTGCTGCACCCGCTCCCGGTACCGCTCCAGGTCCACGTCCCGCTCGCTGTGGCCGCGGACCATCCGCTCGTTGACGTCCTTGGCCTTGCCGAGGTCGGTCTCCAGCGTGTTGAAGAAGGGCTGGTGCCCCTCGGCCTGCGCCCGCAGCCGCTGCGGCAGATGGGCGCCGGTCAGGGCCAGCCACGGTGTCCCCCAGCCACCCCCCTGGCCCCCCTGGGCACCCCCCGAGCCCCTGGTACCTTCAGCTCAGCCTTGCTGGCCTCCAGCTCGGCCAGGTCAGCCGGCACCGCCTGCACGTCCTTCAGCTGCTCCTCGTACTTGCGGAGCAGCTCCTCAGCCCCCTGCGTGCTCCGGATCACCAGCCCGATGGTCTTCAGCCTGCGGCAGAGGGACGGGATCAGCCACGAGCAGGATGGGATGGGAGCAGGATGGGAGTGGGACAGCTCAGCCAGAGCAGCAGCACGGACCCAGGAGAGAAGGGAAAAGGGAAAAAAAGGGAAAAGAGAAACAAAAGGACAAAGAAAAGAGGGAAGGAAAAGAACGGGAAAGGCATGCTGGCTCTCCCCAGACTCCCCACGGCCTCCCAACTGTTCAGGCTCCTTTCCAGACCAGGGGTCAGAGGAGCCACAGAGCGACGGTGCCGGGGCTCACTCACTTCTCCAGGTAGATGCTGGAGAGGCTGTACACCTGCTCCATCTTCCGCAGGGTCACCTCCAGCTCGGAGCGCAGCACAGGGGCTGAGCCCGCCTGATCCGGCTGCGCCAGCACCTGCTCCGTCTTCTCGCTGACTTTGGCCAGGTTCTTCTGGATGCCCTCCAGCTCCAGGTGTGTTTGCTGCAGGGAAGGAGTCCCTCAGGCCCTGCTGGCTGCAGGGCAGGGCCAACCCCTGACCGAATGCTCCCCACTCTGGGACCCCAGGAGGAGCGGAGCAGGGGAAGGCTCTGCAGCCCATCAGTGCAGGGGGACAGGGGAGGTTTAGAAGGGATATTGGGAAAACTTCTCCTGGAAAGGGCTGCCCAGCCCTGGCACAGCTGCCCAGGGCAGGGATGGAGTGCCACCCCTGGGGAGATTTTACAGCCGTGTGGCTGTGGCACTTGGGGACCTTGGGGTGGCCCTGGCAGCGCTGGGGGACCGGGTGGACTCAATGGCCTCTGAGCGCTTTTCCGAGCCAAACCATTCCCCCAGGCCCATCGTGGCAGTGCGGTGCCCATCTGCGCGCGCTTCAGGCGTCACATGCGTGCCACAGGCGTGCCACAGGCGTGTCACAGGCGTGTCACACACCTGCTGCTCGGCCTGGCGCTGCGCGCACTCGCGCAGGGCGTCGGCCTCCAGGGGCAGGCGCAGGCGGTGCACGGTGCGGCTCTCGCAGCTCTCCAGCTGCAGCCGGATGTCCTTCAGCTGCGAGATGTAGCTCCTGCACAGAGACTCGTCCTTCTCTCCTGTGGGGACGGGATGTGGGGATGGCTCTGTGCCCCCGGGACACCACGGGGACACCGCGGGGACCCGCAGCAGGGAGAGGGGACACGGGGATGGCTCAGCACCCTGGGGACACCCTGGGGACACCATGGGGACCCATGCTGGGGAGGGGGGGATGCAGGGATGGCTCAGCACCCTGAGGACACCCTGGGGACCCACAGCAGGGAGAGAGGGGACATGGGGATGGCTCAGCACCCTGGGGACCCACAGCAGGGAGAGGGGACACGGGGATGGCTCAGCACCCTGGGGACACCCTGGGGACCCACAGCAAGGAGAGGGGACACGGGGATGGCTCAGCACCCTGGGGACCCACAGTAGGATGAGGGGACACGGGGATGGCTCAGCACCCTGGGGACACCCCGGGAGCCAATGTGAGGAGGGGAGACACCGGGACAGCTCAGCCACCACGGCAATACCCCAGAGACACCACGGGCACCTGCAGCTGCTCAGCACCCTGGGGACACCCTGGGGACTCACAGCAGGGACAGGGGACACGGGGATAGCTCAGCACCCTGGGGACACCCTGGGGACCCACAGCAAGGAGAGGGGACACGGGGATGGCTCAGCACCCTGGGGACACCCTGGGGACCCACAGCAGGGAGAGGGGACATGGGGATGGCTCAGCACCCTGGGGACACCCTGGGGACACCCTGGGGACCCACAGTAGGATGAGGGGACATGAGCATGGCTCAGCACCCTGGGGACACCCCGGGAGCCAATGTGAGGAGAGGAGACACCGGGACAGCTCAGCCACCACAGCAATACCCCAGGGACACCACAGGCACCTGCAGCTGCTCAGCACCTGGGGAAAAGCCTGGGGACACCCCCCCTTCAGAGGAGGCAGAGAGGGGCCACCCACCTTTCTCCTGGCTACGCAGCAGCAGCTCGTATTTGTGCGTGCAGGCGTTGTAGTCCCGCTCCACCTGCAGGCGGTCGTCGGGCTGGAAGCTCTGGGCGTCCTGGCTGTCCCGCAGGAACTCCTGGTAGTGGCTCTCCAGGCTGCACAGGACCTGCCGCACCTCCTCGGCCGGCAGCGTGCGGAACTGGCCGGGGGGGCACGGCCACGTCAGCCCCCGCCGGCACCCCTGGGCCCCCCGTGCCGCGCCGGCACCCCCGGGACCCCTGTGCCATGCCAGGACCCCCGGGAACTCACCGTGACCTGCGTCCAGGACTGGATCTGCTGGATGTCCCGGGTCAGGCACTGCCAGGCGCGGAGGCTGCGCAGGTCCTGGTGCAGCTGCCGCCACAGCCCCAGCAGCTGCTGGTGGGTGGTCTCCAGCCTGCGGGACGTTGGAGTCAGAGCCGGGGACACGGGGGAGCCGGGCTGGGGTGCGGGGGCACCGTGCCCACCTGTGCACGGCGTCCAGAGCCTCCTTGTTGGGCGGCGGCAGGAGGAAGCAGACGGAGGGGACGACGGCCTCGGTGCCGGCGGCGCTCAGCACCCGCCACTGCTGCGGCTGCGCGTGGTTCACCAGGGCACAGGCGTCGTTCTTGTGCACCGTCACCTGCGGGGCACGGGGTCGGGGTGGCGGGTTGGGGAAGGTGATAGAGGGAAGTCTCATAAATACGATTGTTTAGCGACAGGTTCGGAAAACATCAAGCCTATCAGTGAGATAGAAATGACAGCAGCCTTTGAGATACGAACGATGGTGGGTTAGAGGGCAGGAAATTGGGCAATACCCTTGACCAAGCAGAAAAGGGGTCTGCAGGTCAGGCAGGAAGACGGGATTATAGAGATTGGCATAAGGAGGCAGTGCCTTATGTAAATCTAGTAGTTCTCATAGGCTGTATGTAAATTCTGTAGGATTTGTGTCTCGCACAAATAGAATAAATAGAATATTCAACACGGAATGGGATAAAACCGACTGTAACAGGAAATTCTTCCTCTTAGAACCTCGCCATCAGCTGGGCTGGCAGCTGATGGCAAACTGTCTCCCACGACGCTTGCGAATAAACCACGTGTTCCATGAGCAGCCCTGTCCCCAGAGATCTCTCATCCGACCATCCTCTGCTACCACAGTGGGGTGCGGGCCCTTGTGCCCGCCTGGGCCTCTCCCAGACTCCCCAGGGTCCCCCCACATTCCCCCACGGGCCTGGTGTGCTCTCAGTCTGGGTGGGGGGACTCCTTGTGTCCCCCCCTTGTGTCCCCTCACGGGGCTGGGGCAGGACAAGGGAAGGGTGGGAGCCCCCCCCCCCGTGTCTCCCCTTGTCCCCCAGGGTGGTGTCAGACCAGAGGGAGGGTCCTCCCGTGTGCCCCCCGCCATGGGGCTGGGGCAGCATCAGACCGGGGTGCTGCACCCACCACGTGTCCCCCCATCTCCCCACGGGCTCCCCAGGGGACCCAGCCCTAACCCAGCCCTCACGTCCCCCCTCACCTCCATCTGCTTGTAGTCGCAGACGGCCTGGATGGGCGGGCGGCCCTGCAGGGGCGTCGAGGGGCTGCGTGGCTTCAGCTGCACGACGGTCCTGGCACGACGGGAGAGACCCCCCAGCTGCGCCCCCAGCTCCGCCAGCTGCTCCTTCTGCTCCTGTGGGGGCAGGTGAGGGGCACCTCAGGGTTTGGGGTGTCCCACGGTGGTGAGGGGCACCAGAATTTTAGGGAGATATATTTACGCCGGTGTCTTTTTGAAAGAGCTCAGAAGTATCAGGAGGTCCCAAAGAGTTTTGGGAGCTCTTGGGATTTTGGGGGGGAGGGTCCCAGGAGTTTGGGGAGGGGTCAGCAATATGAGGCTGGGGGGGAGGTGACCCCAGCCTGCTGCAGCAATGGACGTGCTGGGGTCACCCCAGGGGGGGTGGCACCCCAGGACTCTGCAGCTGGACACCTCAGGGGCTGCAGCGGGACTCTGATTTTGGGGGATCGTGCTGGGGGCTGCAGGGGGCTGGCACCTCCCAGTTGCCAGGGCCTGGGGTCACCCTGCAGGTGGGGTTGCCATGGGGCTGGGGTCACCCTGGAGGTGCCACCCTGAGGATCCTGGGGGGGGTCCACTTGGGCAGCTCCCCTGGGCTCCCACTTGCCCTCGGTACAAGGTCACGCAGCAGGGTCACCCGGGGGAGCTCTGGGGGTCACTGTGGGGGTCCCCCCAGGCTCTGGGGGTCACTGTGGGGGTCCCTGCAGGCTCTGGGGGTCACTGTGGGGGTCCCTGCAGGGTCTGGGGGTCACTGTGGGGGTCCCCCTGGGGTCTGGAGGTTACTGTGGGGGTCCCTGCAGAGTCTGGGGGTCACCATGGGGGTCCCCCCTGGGTCTGGGGGTCACCGTGGGGGTCCCCCCGGGGTCTGGGGGTCACTGTGGGGGTCCCTGCAGGGTCTGGGGGTCACTGTGGGGGTCCCCCCGGGCTCTGGGGGTCACCGTGGGGCTCTCGGGGCTGTCCTCACCGCGAGGTCCTGCAGCAGGTCCTCGAGGCGCGTGGCCGTGGTGCCGCGGTCGCAGCTGAACTTGCGCCGCATCGTCTCCTCCGTCTTCCGCAGCAGCTCCTCGGCCTCCCGCACCTCGGCGAAGAACTGGGGGGGCCGGGGGGTCAGCGCCGGGGTCACGCCCTCCCTCCCACTTCCAGCCCCTCCCCGGCACCCCCCCCCGTACCTGGAAGTAGTTGGTGTTCTCCTTCAGGTGGGTCTCGATGCAGCAGCAGAGCTGGAGCATCCAGCTCCACTGGGTCTGCAGCGCTGCCAGGAAGGCCTGGGGGCAGCGGGGGGGACACCGGGGCTGGCACCGAGGGCACCACACCACACCACACCACACCACACCACACCACACCACACCACACCACACCACACCACACCACACCACACCACAC
>WAAE01016368.1:42311-54806 GCA_013400495.1 Nicator chloris | reverse complement strand
TCCTACCCCCATCCCACCCCCCATCCCCACTGTCCCCCATGCTGCCCCCATCCCTCTCCCGCCGTGCCGTGCCGTGCCGTGCCGTGCCGTGCCGTGCCCGCTCGAGGCCGGCGGCCACAGAGGTTTCCCAGCAGGAGCGGTGACTCACAGCCCTGCGGTTCCCCCTCGGGGGGGCCGGGACACCCCGCCCGGGCCCAGCCCCGCGGTTTGGCAGCGGGAGGGGGGTGCGGCTGCCAGCGCGGCCCTGCCCGGCCCCCCCGGCCCCTCCCCACTCGCCTCTCGAACTCTGCCCGCAGCAGCTTCTCCCGCTCCAGCACAGCAACGTGCAGCCGCCCCCACTCCTTCTCCACGTCCAGCGGGTGGTACCCGGGGGGCACCTTCAGCTGTCCCGACTGCACCGCGCCCTGCACACCCCAAATGTCACACACTGCCTGAAGGGGCGTGCCGGGCACTGCCGCGGGACCCCCGGCACCCCGGGACCATCCTCCGCTCGGGACCCACCCCACACCCCTGACACCCCGGGACACGCAGCCCGAGGACCATCATCCCCTTGGGACCCACCCAGAGGCCCCCGAGGCCCCCCACCCCTTGGGATCCCACCCACCCAGGACCCTCAGGACCCCTCCTCCTCCTCCGAGCCCCGCCCCAGCCCTTGGCCGGTACCTCCAGCGCCTGGAAGATGACTTTGGAGCGGTTCTTGTCGGCCTCCCGAGCCGGCAGCTCCGTCTCCTTGAACTTGAGGAACTGGCGCCAGAGGATCTGCCGGGGGTGGGGGGGCAGCTGAGCGGGGACCCCCAGCCGCTGCCGCCCCCTCCCCAAGCACCCGCCCTCCCCACCCTGCAACTTTCCATGTGTGCAGGGCCGGCGGGAAGGAAGTGGCCGTGCTGGGCTTTGCCAGCGGTGACTCACGGCAGAGCCACGGAGGGTGAGTCAGAGGGGCCCCCCCGTCATGGGGCACCCGGCTCTGCCGTGGCTCTGAGTCCCCAAACCCTGCAGGCCCCCAGACTGGCACCGCTGGGGGCTCCGTGCCACGGCCGCGCCCCGGGCTCACGGCGACCCACGGCATGGCACAGCTGGCCACCCCATGGGGGCTGCCACACCAGGCATGGGGCACCCACGGTGGGGCTGCCAGCCGGCTGGCACCCCTCACTGGCCATGAGCCACCACAGCGGGGCCACAAGCCAGCTAGGACTGCCACACGCTGCCCCAGCTACCAGTGGCTGCCGGGGCTGGTCATCCCCGTGGCAGTACCGTCCCTGCCCCTGTCCTTGTGCCCATCTCCGTGCCCACGCCAGGCCAGCAGCACTGTTCCTGTCCTCACCCCCACGCCTGTGCCCATGGCCTCACCTCAATCTCCTCGTAGCTGGCAGGGAGGCGACGCTCCTCGAAGAGCGCCGAGTGCTGCCGGCTCCACTGCAGCAGGCCCGTCACCACCTCGTAGTACTCCTGCCAGCGCAGCTGCAGCTCCTGGGGAGGGGGACACGTGTGGGGCTGGCAGTGGCACTGCGGGGGGAGGCAGAGGTGACCCCCAGCACCCCCAACTCACGTTGGCCTTGACGCCGTCCTGCACCTCGGGCACGCGCGGCATGGCGTCGTACAGCGAGGACACGTAGGTGATGATGGACTTCTCATCTGGCTGCGCCACGTCCACGTCTGCAGGGAGGGAGGGGGTCAGGTGGGGGGCCCCGCGGTGGGGAGGGATGGGGCTCTGCAGAGGGACCCCCCGGTTCAGCCCAGCCCGTACCTTCGGGGTCCAGCAGCCGCGTCACCCCCAGGTCCCGCTCGGCCACGGTGAAGGCCTGGTCCAGGTTCTCCAGGTTGCTCTGGCGGTACACCCGGCCCATGTCGATCAGCATTGGCCTGTGGGGGGGGGCAGCAGGGGTCAGTGGGGCTGTGGGGACCCCAAAACGCCGAGGAGAGCAGGTCCCCCCCTTCCTGGGGCCGCCAGGGCTGCCTCCTCTGCCTGTAACTCCTGCCTGGCCACCCCACACCCCCACACCGTGGGCACCGGTGGCAAGAGAGACCCCCACACCCAGCACAGGGACAGGAGGAGCTGGGGATACACAGAATTCCCAGTGGGAACCCTGGGAATGTCAGAGCCCCCATGTCCTGTGAATTGGGCACCCCAGTCCCCTGTGGGGCTGACACCCCAGCCCCCTGTGGGGCTGACACCCCGGCCCCCTGTGGGGCTGACACCCCAATCCCCTGTGGAGGTGACACCCCAATCCCCTGTGGAGGTGACACCCCGGTCCCCTGTGGGGCTGACACCCCGGTCCCCTGTGGGGCTGACACCCCTGTCCCCTGTGGGGCTGACACCCCTGTCCCCTGTGGGGCTGACACCCTGGCCCCCTGTGGGGCTGACACCCCTGTCCCCTGTGGGGCTGACACCTTGGGGCCCCCACTGGGGCTCCATGGCGGGGCCAAGCTCAGTGTGGCAGTGCCTTGGCGTGGAGCACGGCACAGCTGTGACACGGCACGGTGCAGGTGAGTCCCCCCATCCGGCACAGGCCTGCACGTATTTGCTCTCCCCAAAAGCACGCGGCGGTCCCGGCAGGACCCGCGGGGACGTGCCTGCCACCGCCCCGGCACGCCAACAGTGGGCACGGCACTGCCAGCACAGGCCGATGGGCCGGGACTCGTCAGGAGCACGTGCTCACATCGCCCCGAGCAGGATGGGCACGGCAGCCCCATGAGCAGAGGATGGGCACAGCTGCTCCATGAACACAGGATCAGCACGGCTGCCCCGTGAGCACAGGATGGGCACAGCGGCCCTGGTGAGCACAGGATGGGCACAGCTGCTCCATGAACACAGGTTTGGCACGGCAGTCCCATGAGCAGAGGATTGGCATGGCTGCCCTGGTGAGCACAGGATGGGCACGGCTGCTCCATGAACACATGATCAGCACGGCCACCCTGGTGAGCACAGGATCAGCACAGCTGCGCCACAAACACAGGATTGGCACAGCCACCCCGGTGAGCACAGGATTGGCACGGCTGCCCCACAAACACAGGATGGGCACGGCTGCCCCGTGAGCACAGGATGGGCACAGCTGCCCCGTGAGCACAGGATTGGCACAGCTGCTCCATGAACACATGATCAGCACGGCCGCCCCATGAGCACAGGATTGGCACGGCCGCCCTGGTGAGCACAGGATCAGCACAGCCATCCCGGTGAGCACAGGATGGGCACAGCGGCCCTGGTGAGCACAGGATGGGCACAGCTGCTCCATGAACACAGGATTGGCACGGCTGCCCCACAAACACAGGATGGGCACGGCCTCCCCGTGAGCACAGGATCAGCACAGCTGCCCCGGTGAGCACACGCCTGCCTGTGGATCACACGGCACCACCATGGCACCCACCTGTGCCGGTGGATGATGGCGTTGAAGAGGCGCCCGTCCCGCCAGCTGGTGGTGAAGTTGTCACAGCGGAGGCCCTGGTAATCCTCCACCATCCGCTGCGACCACAGCAGCAGCTTCTCCTTGGCTGTCATGTCCTCCGACTGCCCGGTCACCTGGATGTCTGAGATCTGCCAGGACACAGCTGTTACTCTGGGTACTGGCACGGGCACAGCGACACTCGCTGCATGGCAGCTGCCAGTGACACCGCTCCTGCCTCCCTGGGGACCACACCGGCCTGGGGAGGCCCCCGGCACCACGGAATCCTGGCCCCTCGGTACCGCTGTCCCCGTCCCCACCCCGCCGGGCTCACCTGGAAGTGGAGGATGATGGTCCAGATGAGCCCCAGTGTCAGCTTGGGGTTGCCGTCGGCGATGTCATCGTTCCGGATGTTCACCAGCTTCACCTGCAGCACGGGACACACGGGACTCAGGGATGGGGGAGCGCGGCACCGCCCCGGGGGTTATGGGCGTCCCAGGGCTGCCACCCCATTCTCACCTGCCGATGCTTCAGGTAGTTGAGGGCAATCTGGACGTTCTGCAGCTTGTGGAAGCGCATCCGGCCCTTCTCCCGGGGCTGGGGGAGAGGAGGGCGGTGAGTGCGGCCGCGCCGGACACAGCCCTGCCGTGTCCTGCCACCGCGGCGCCGCGACACGCCCCCGGCCCCCCCGCGATGCCACCGCACCGTCCTGCCATCCCGGCCGCCCCCACCCCCGGCACTACCCGGCCCCTCCCCGCGCCGCACATGCCGATGGCACCCGCCCTCGCACTTTGCCCCTGCAGGGGTGGGGACGCTCCCCGTGCCCCCCCGCCCCGCCGACCCGCCGGCACAGGCTGTTCCCAAGCCGCACCCGGCAGCCCCGGGACCATCACAGCCATCCCGAGGGGAGCCCGAGGTGCGAGCACAGCAGGCACTGCCCGGGCAGGACTGGTGCCGGCTTCAGTGCCAGAGCACCACGGTCCTGACAGTGCTGCAAGTGTGGCCGCCGTGGCCCCTCGCCATGCAGCTCCCCAGCACGCTCCAGTGTCCCCTCAGCAGGACCAGGAGCTGCCAGGCTGGGTGAGCCCCCCCAAACTTGTGGGTCCCGGCCGGGGTCCCCTGGGTCCTGCCCAAACAGAGCCCCCACATGTTCCTGCCCACGGCAATGCCGACGTTCCACCAGCTAAACCCAGCCTTGGCTGCCGGGAGAGCTGGGGACTCCATGAACCCCCTTGTGCCACTCAGCAACGGACCAGGATCCCACAGAAAGGGGCCAACAGGGACCTGCAGCCACTCGGGGCCAGGGCCAGCCCTAGTGTGAGACCCAGGGAGTTGGTGGCCACGTGCCACCCCCCTTGCCAGCCACCCCGCAGAGCCGGCAGCACATCCTGCTGTGGTGCCAGGAGCCACAGTCCAGCTCCACCTGACAACCCCCAGCACGGTGGGACCACTCCCAGTGATGCTGCTTGTGGAAGATGACTTCTCTCTTGCTGCTGCCACCGAGTTCTGGCCCAGGGAATCCCACCCCCACCGCCCTCGGCATCAGGGGGCACCAGGACAGGCAAAGCATGCAGAGCGCTGGGATGGCACTGGGACAGGCACGGCACGCGGCTGGCACTGGGACAGGCGTGGCACACGGCACAGGGCACATGGCACAGGGCATGCAGACAGTCCTGGGACATGCCCGGCACCGCTCCGTGCCGGTGTCACAGCACCGGTGGCCGTGCGGGGCCGTGCCGAGAGCTGACGGCAGAACCACTCACCAACCGCAAGGTCCGGAGGACGTCGCGCTCCCGGGGCTGCCCCGGCCGAGCCGAGCCGAGCGGAGAGGAGCAGAGAGAGGAAGGAGAAGGAGGAGGCAAAGGCGGCGGTGGGCCGGGGGCCGGCGCCAGGAAGCAGAGAGGGCACCAAAGCAAAGAGAGGTTAGAGGCGGGGGGCGCGGGCACTCCGGGGTCACCGGGACAGACCGACGGCCAAGCAGGAAGAGAGGGAACAGAGGCAGGCAGCGAGGGTGAGGACGAGGATGAGCACGGCCGGCGGAGCGGTGCCGGCGCGTGGCGGGGACGGGGGGGACAGTGCGGGGCGGGCCAGCGCGGCACCTACCAGCGTGTCACCCGACAGCACCTCCAGCAGCGAGATGAGGTTGTGCCCGTCCCGCAGGTCCTCGTACAGGTCGTTGACATGGCGCTGAGCCTGCGGGGAAAGCGACGGCGTCAGCGGGGCCGGGGGCAGCTGAGCATCCCCCAGCCCTGCCACCAACGCCGGGGTGAGTGCCCGGTGACCCCCCCAGCGCAGCGGGTGCTCACACACAGCCCCAAGTGCAGCTGGTGTCCCCAGGGCCGTGATCCCCCCAAACGGGCACAGCAGCCCCCCCTGTGCCAGGATGGATCCAGCACCGCTCCAGCATCGCTCTGGCATGCAGAGACCCACCACGAAGGGGTCAGACCCACCGCCCACCACGAAGGGGGTCAGACCCACCGCCTGCCACAGCGGCAGCCCCAGGGCTCCACCCCCAGCGCGGGGAAAGGAGGGTGTGCAAAGAGGAAGAGCGCAGTGGGGCAGAGAGGGGGAGAGGAAGGACCTACCTCTGGTCGCCAGTGCTGCGCAGGGCAGAGAGAAGAGAGCAGTTAGGAGAGAGCAGAGAGGGGACCCAGCACGGGCAGAGCCTGGTGGCACCACGATGGCACTGCGGCATCGGGGACATGTGGAGACACACTGGGGGGGGTGGGGGGCTGGGCCATGTCCCAGCGTGTGCCACTTGCCGAGGTGGGGCTCTGCCTGTGGCAATGGGTGCCAGCACGCTGGCAGGGAATGGGGGCTGGCAGGAGTGGGACAGGACCGAGGGCGTCCAAGCACAGGGCACATCCCCAGGTGCCAGGGGCACCGTTCCCTCCTGGCATACGTGGGAGGGCAGCAGGAGGGCAGATCCCTGCCTCCCCACCGTGGAGGCAGCTGAGAGGCCTCGGCCACAGGTGTGGCACAGGAGCACCAGCGCTGGCACCGGGGACCCTGCACTGCCACGTCCTTGGCTGCACCAGCACACGGGGCTGTGGCTGGGGGTGATTTGGGGTTCTGGGGGCTGCTGGGGCCGTGGTGCCCGCTGGACTGGCAGTGCCCATACCTTGATAAGGTGCTTGTTGACCCATTTGGTGAAGGTTTTCTTCTGGACACGATCTCGCTCATCTGCAAGAGAGGAGAGGGACAGGTGAGCCAGCGGCACCGGGGACGTGGCACGGCAAAAACCAGGCCCCGCCGGTGGCACCGCGGGGCACGGCTGGCACAGGAAGCGATGAGCCAACCACTCTGGGGAACCACGGTGAGTCACGGGGTGTGGGGAAAGGAAACAGCTAACGGGGATCGGCCCCGGCGTGCCAGCACCAGGCCAGCACCCACCAGTGCCCGCCAGCACCTCAACACCGAGCACTGAGATTAGATCAGTTGGCCAAAGCACGGTGCTAATAACGCCGAGGTTGCAGGTTCAACCCCGGTATGAACAAATTAAGAGTTGGACGTGGTGATCCTTGTGGAACTCCTTTCAACTCGGAATATTCTGTGCCTCCGTGAGTGCTCGGAGCGGGAGGTGCCCACCCAAGCCTGAGCCCTCTGCTGCGAGGGGCCCCAGCACTGCCCTGGGCTCAGTGGGCACTGCCTGAGCGGGATGGGTATGGTACAGGGACGAGGCCATGGGGTGTTTGTCCTGGCACCACCCTGGCACAGCTCCAGCCCCGCAGGCAAGGCCCTGGTGGGACATGTGTGGGATGGAGATGAGCCCACGCAGCGTCTGCACTGCCAGAGCCGTGGGACACCCCAGGACACCCCAGAGCCACAGGACACCCTTCTCTGCGGGCACAGGGCCAAGCAGGGCCACAGTGAGTCACGGCGCTCCCTGCCCGCTGCCCTGTCATTAGGGGATGGCACGGGAATGGTGACGCAGAGGGATGGGAACCCGGGATTGCACAGGACCCACCCCCAGCACCCACTGCCCTGCACCCCAGCAACCCCCAGCGCCCTGTGCCCCACTGCCAGCACCCCTCCTCCTGTCCCCGTGGGTCCCCGGTGTCACCACCAGTGCCAGACCCAGCCTGATGCCCAAGGGGGGGGCTCAGAGGCCAAAAGTGACACCCCCGTGAGCACGGGGCGATGCCACCGGTGCCGCGGCAGCCACGACGCCCCCCTGCCCTCGCCGTGGCGAGCCGGGTGCTGCGTGCTGGGTCTTGCCCCGCTGGAGCGTGCCGGGATCTGCCCACGCGGCACCCAGCGCCCCAGAGCCAACACCCCCCGCCGGGAGAGCACCCGGGGGTGCTGCACAGCCCGAGCCGCCCCGCGGGCCCACGGGCGCTCAGCGGCATGGCCAGGGCGTGCCGGGCCGGGAGCGGCCACGGTGGGAGAGGAAGGAAGGAAGGAAACGTGGGGCACGCCGCGCGCCGAGCGGGGGGCACCGACACCGTACCCCGGCACCCGCGCCCACAACGCCGACACCCAAGGGCCCCCAGAGCGGCGCCCACCCCGCGGCGGCGGCACAAGGGGAGCCGCGGCCGGGCCGGGGCGGCCGGGCAGGGCGTGGCAGGAAGCGACCGCGGGCACCGGGGATGGAGCTGGGCGGCGGCGTGGGGTCTGCTCCGGTCTGCCCCACAGCCCGCCCCGCCGACCCCGCCCCGGCATGGGGGTCTGCCCCACGGCCCGGCCGGAGAGATCGCCCCGGCGCGGCGGTCAGAGCCGCAGCCTGCCCCGGGCACGCCAACCTGGGGACACCGCCCCGGCATGGGGCTCTGCCCCACGGACCCCGCCCTGGGGTAGGGGCTTGCCCCGCGGCCTTCCCGGGTGGCCCACAGCCCCGGGGACACGGACCCAGCGTGGGGGTGTCGCCCAGGGTCCCCGCCCTGGTGCGGGGGTCTGCCCGCAGCCTGCCCTGGGGACACCGCCCCAGGTGGGCGATGCAGTGGTGGGGCGGCCCCCCCGCGCCCCCCGGCGCGGTACCTTTGCGGCCCTCGGCCGCCCGCAGCACGGCCAGGTACAGGTTGTCCTCAGAGCCCGTTCGGGCGGCCACGGCCGGAGCCTCCTCGGAGCTGCGCCGCGGCCGGGACATGCTGAGCCCCGACACAGCTGCTCTCCCTTCCCGCTCCGCCGCCGGTCCCGCCGCGAGTGGGGCGGCCCGGGGAGGAGACGGGGCTCTCTCCCCCCGCCCCACGCCCCACGCCCCGACCCTGCCCACAGGAAACTCCCGAGCTTTAACCCTTTCCCTCCCTGCGCCTGCAGGCGAGATGGGACACGGACCCACGGACCAGCCATGGGGCACTCCACGAGGAGTCGGCACCCCCAGCCCCACACACGGGGCTGGAGACCCCCGGATCTGCAAGCGCGGGGAGCGGGACCCCCGTTCCTGAAGATTGGGGTGCTCAGAAACCCCTCACCTCTCACACAGGGCGGCCAGACCCCCTGCCCCACACCTCAGGGCCTTGGGACCCTCAGGTCCACAAGTCTGGGGGGTGGGACCCGCAACCTGGGGCTGTTGGACCCCCCATCACCACACCTCAGGACCACCAGGTTTTCAGTCTCTGGAGGCTCAGGTCCCCCAGGTTTCCAGGTCAAGACCCTCCTTGCCCCTCACAGAGGGTCCCCAGAACCCCTCTGGCCCCATGCTCAGGAGCTCCTCAGCACCCCAGCTCCCAGCTGGGATCTTCAGTCCCTGTGGGGGTTTTGGCATCACCCGGTTCCACAGCCCAGGGGCTGCCCCAGAGCCCCCAGCACACGCCCTGGAGCTGTAGGACCCTTGCTCCCCCCACCTGGGGCTCAAGCCCCCAGGTTCACCAGCCCCGGTCCCGGTCCCACATTTGAGGGGCTCAGATCCCTGGGGTCCCACTTGAGGTGTTCAGGGTCACAATCCCCGGGGCTGCAGGATCCCCAGGATGGGGGACTGAGCCCCACAGACTCCCCCAGGTGTCCCCATGCACACACCAGCCCCACCAGCAGCTCCGTTCCTGACAAGCACCCCAGGACAGCAATCCACACCCCACCCTGTGCCCCACAGCACCCACGGGCTCTTGCATCGGGCGGGGGCATTGGCAGCACTGTAGGAATCCCCCCTCCCCGGGGAGTCATCACCCACCGCCCTCCCCCAGTGGGTGACAACGTCAGCTGAGGGGACCACAGGGTAAATTCAGGGGTTGTGCCCCCCTGGGTGCTGCATCCCCCCTGGGACGTCGCTCCCTGGGGCACTCGGGGTTGGGGACCCCCAGGGTGGCTGGCACGAGAACCCACAGCCCCCTGGGGTGACATGGAGCTGGCAGCCCTGCCCATCGCAGCACCCGTGTCACCAACATCGCCCACGTCATCGCCGGCAGGGGTGGCAGCTGCTGGGGAAAGTGCAGCTGCGGGTGCCCCGAGCACTGCCAGCCTGGCACAGCCAACACCCCAACACCTAGGTCTGCACCCCAACACACACGTCAGTGCCCTAAGGCCCACACCCTGTGCCCATGTCTGCACCCCAACATCCATGTCTGCACCCCAACGCCCCGGTCTGCGCCCCAGCACCCCCGTCCTGCGGCATTGCCCGGCCCGTGTGGAGTCCAAGGACACGGGGCCGTGCCCGCGTCCTGCCGTGACTCACGGTCCAACCGCGCGCCTGCGGCGCCGCGGGGAGCCCCGCCGGCCCCCGCCCACCCGGGACATCCACCCCGACACCCACCCGTGACACCCTGTGGGAGCGGGGGCCCGTCAGGGAGCGGCAGCCGCGGCCGGGCCGATGCCCGCTGGGACAGAGCCAGCGCGGCCGCCGCGGAATGCGGGCGGCACCGGCCCGGCCCCGGCCCCGGCACGCACATTTTTCCGCCGAGAGCGCATCTGGCACAGGCACATCTGGCACGGGCACATCTGGCACGGGCACATCTGGCGCCCGGAGCGCGGTGGGAGCCCTGCTGACGCACGTCGGGGGAGGCAGGGACACCCCGGAGCCGCGGCTACCGCAACATGCCGAAGGTGCCACCGGGCGAGAGAGGGACACGGCGGTGACACTGCCAGGGCGCTGACAAGGGTGGCACCGCTGTGGTCTGGCACCGTGCTCACACGGGCCGAACCGCTCCCGACGTGCCGAGCCGGGACCGGGGCCGGCGGGTTCTGAGCCGCGACCGAGCCTGGGGAGGCTCCGGGGTGAGGGGCGGAACGGCACCGCCGGCACCGGCACCCCCGGCACCGGCACCCCCGGCTGCGGCACCCCGGCTCCGGCAGGTACCGACCGGGAGGACGCGGCGGCGTCAGAGCGGGCGCTTTGAAGACCTGACGGGGCGGCTCCTGGCACCGTCCCCGGCAGCTCCCGGGACAGGCGGCGCCCGGCTCCCGGCCCTGGCAGCTCCCGGCTCCGGTGGCTCCCGGGCCAGCCGGGCCGGCCGGGCAGGAGCGCCTCAGCCTCGCCCGCGGGTGCCGACGCCACCGGGCCGGCCCGGCTCCCTCCCACGGCGTCTCCCGCCCTCAGGGCTCCGAGGGAACCCCCGAGACCCGCCGAGCCGCCCCCACCTCGCCACTGCCCCGGGCACCCGCACCCTGCGGCACCGGGCACGGAACGGGCGCTGCCGCTACCGGGGCTGCACCCAGCGCCGTGGTGACACCCAGGTGACACCGCCGCGCACCAGGCCAGGACAACGGGGGCCGCAAAGCACTGCGGGGGCTCCGGACACCGACCCGGGGACTCGCCCGCACCAGGGTTGGGGGTGACCTCGAGCCCCATGGCAGGGAGTGCCAGGAGGTGCCGGGGTCTGCGGGCGGGGATTGGCACCGGGGGGAGCGTCAGGGCCCGGGGGGACAACACCGGGGAGAGGGTCAGGGCCCAGGGGGACAACACTGGGGAGAGGGTCAGCACCACACGGGGTGAGGGGAGGTGTTCCCCGCGGCCACACGCCAGCGGGACCCGACGCGGCAGGACGGGCACACGGGGCACGCAGGGAAGGGGCTCCCCGAGGTGTGGGAGCACGGCAGGGTGGGTGGGCACCGGGAGCTGAGCTGAGAGGGACACAGGGCGTGCACACACGGACACGCGGACACACAGACAGACACACGGACACACAGACACGCAGACACACACACACACACACACAGAGAACACATCTGTGCACCAGGACATTGTGCACACACACACACACACACAGAGAACACATCTGTGCACCAGGACATTGTGCACACACACACACACACACAGAGAACACATCTGTGCACCAGGACATTGTGCACACACACACACACACACAGAGAACACATCTGTGCACCAGGACATTGTGCACACACACACACACACACAGAGAACACATCTGTGCACCAGGACATTGTGCACACACACACACACACACAGAGAACACATCTGTGCACCAGGACATTGTGCACACACACACACACACACAGAGAACACATCTGTGCACCAGGACATCCTGTGCACACACACACACACAGAACACATCAGTGCACCAGGACATTGTGTGCACACACACACACGTGGGTGTGCACGGGCACGCACGCACACACACAGAACACATCTCCGTGCCACATTTGTGTGTAAATGTGTAACACGTTTGAACACACACATACACACACGTGCACACTGAGACACACACGCACTGGCCCGCACAGGTGTGCACATGCTCACACACGCGTGTGCACTGGCACGTACCCGTGTGTGCACACACAGACACACAGACACACACACACAGACACACACACACACAAGCACGAGCATGCAGCAGCTCCCTCCCATGCACGCACACCCCTCGCAGACACACGTGCAGCACCGTTCACACTCACACACACTCACAGGCACGCCTGTACACACTCGAGGGCACGGACACACACGGGTGTGCACACGAGCGCTCGCTGGGGGACCAGCACACACGTGCGTGCGCGCATACACGCGCACAGAGGCTCACACAAACCCACACACACACACACACACACATATTTACACAACCGCCCCGTCCCGGCTGAGCCCGCCCCAAACCCGGCGCAGCCCAGCCTGGCCCTGAGGGCGGGGTCACACAGGGGGCGTTGCTCAAGGGGAGGGGGGGGGTGATCAGCGCTTTCCCCGCCCTTCCCGGTGTCCCCCCGCCCTCCCCGGTCCCCCCCGTCCCGCCGCTCCCGC
>WAAE01016368.1:12798-24768 GCA_013400495.1 Nicator chloris | reverse complement strand
CCACCCCGGGCCTGGCACGCCGCCTCCCCCCGCCACGGGGGGCACCCATAGGGACCCCCCTGCCCCCAAGCTCGGGTCTCAGCACCCAAACACCCCTCGCACCCCCAGCACAGCCCTCCCGCACCACCCCTCCACGCCGCAGCCCCCAGCCCCCACGGCTCCTGCAGCCCCCCCCAGCCCTGCGGCAGCCCCGCAGCATCCTCCGAGCCCCCTCCCCGCCGTTCCCGGCTCCACGGGGGAGTGGGTGAGGAGGGTCCCACGCGCGGGGACTCACCGAGCGCCACGATGTCCGCCAAGACGCTACGGGGGGGCATGACCGGGGGGGGGGAAACGGTACCGGCACCGGGAGGGCTCCGGAGGGGATGCGGCACTTGGGGAGGAGCACCGGCACCGGTACCGCAGGGGCTCCGGGGGAAAATGGCCCCGGGGGCTCCGCCCGCACCGGCACCAGCACCGGCTCCGGCTTCGCGGCAGGGGCGGGGCGGGGGGCGGGCAGCGGGGGCGCCTTATCTCACCGCCCCACCCTCGACACCCGGCGCACCCCGCGGGGGAGGCACCCCCGGGCACCCAGCGCGGGAAGGATTAACCCTGACCAGCGCACCCTGCGCTGGAGGTAACGCTGACCAGTGGTCCCAGTACGGCCAGCACCAGGGGCCAACCCCGACCAGCGCTCCCAGTACGGCCAGCACCAGGAGCCAACCCCGACCAGCGCTCCCAGTACGGCCAGCACCAGGGGCCAACCCCGACCAGCGCTCCCAGTACGGCCAGCACCAGGGGCCAACCCCGACCAGCGCTCCCAGTGCGGCCAGCACCAGGGGCCAACCCCGACCAGCGCTCCCAGTACGGCCAGCACCAGGGGCCAACCCCGACCAGCGCTCCCAGTACGGCCAGCACCAGGGGCCAACCCCGACCAGCGCTCCCAGTACGGCCAGCACCAGGGGCCAACCCCGACCAGCGCTCCCAGTACGGCCAGCACCAGGAGCCAACCCCGACCAGCGCTCCCAGTACGGCCAGCACCAGGAGCCAACCCCGACCAGCGCTCCCAGTACGGCCAGCACGGCACGGGTTAACTGTGACCAGTGCACCCAGTACACTCCGTACGAAGTTAACCCTTCCCAGTACACCCAACACGAAGGGGATTAACTCTCCCCAGCACGTCCGGTATGCAGAGGGTTAACCCTGAGCAATGCTCCCAGTACACCGAGCAGACAGGGGTTAACCGACCAGTACACCCAGTACCGAGAGGGGAACTGTGACCAGTACACCAATTACGGAGAGGGTTAACCGTCACCGCTGCAACCGGTGTGGAGCGGGTGAACCCCGCCCAGCGCTCCCAGCAAAGCTGGTCCCGCCCCGCGCTCCCGCGGGAAGTCCCGCAGCCGCTCGGCACTCCCCGCCCCGGGTGGGCGCTCAGTTGTGGGCACGGCACCGGCACGGCACCGGCACGGGCACCCCACGGGCACGGCACCGGCACGGCACCGGCAGAGCACTGGCACGGCACCAGCAAGGCACCGGCACGGCGCCGGCACGGCACTGGCAGAGCAGCGGCACAGCACCGGCACAACACCGGCACGGTACGGCACGGCACCGGCACGACACCAGCAGAGCACTGGCACAACACGGGCACGGCACGGCCGCATTACCAGCACACGGCTGGCACATCAGCGGCACACCGGCTCGGGCAGCGGCACGTCTGACGGTGGCACGGGCCACCGCCGGCTGCCGCGTTCAGAGCCCAGGGGAGCGCGGTGGCGGAGGGATGAGATGGGAGCCCCAGCTCGGCCCTGGCACGGCCCTGGCATGGCCCTGGCATAGCTCCGGCGCGGCTCCAGCGTGGTGCTCTCACCCTGCCGGCCACCGGCCTCTCTTCTGACCGGAGAACAGAGCACGGCTCCAGCCACCAGCACTGCAGGAGGACACCGGTCTGGCAGCCGGGGAGGCTTGGGAGCCAGGGATCTCCTGTGCAGCTGGGGAGGTGGGGCTGGGGACGGGAACCAGTGCCAGAAACTGGGACTGGGGACTGGAATCAGTGCCAGAAACTGGGGCTGGTGCTGGGGACCGGTGCTGGGAGCAGAGCTGGTGCCTTGATCCAGAGCTGGTGCTGGGAACCAGAGCTCCTGCCAAGTCCTGGAGCTGGTGCCGAGAACTGGAGCTGGTACCAGGAACAGGAGCTGTTGACAGGAGCTGGAGCCAGTGGGAACCGGAGCTGGTGCCAGGAGCCAGAGCCGGTACCGGGAAAGGGAGCTGCAGCAGAGAACAGGCGTGTGTGCAGCCCCGCAGTGCGTGTGCACACCTGGGTGTGGGCACAGGTGGATGCGCGTGTGCCCGGCCCTGGCTGGCTGCAGGCACGCCCCGGTGCAAGCAGTGCTGTGTGCCCGGCACAGGAACACAGGTGTGTGCACGGCACAGGAACACAGGTGTGTGCACGGCACGGGAACACACCGGTGTGCCCGGCATAGCAACACACCTGTGTGCCCGGCATAGCAACACACCGGCGTGCCCGGCACAGGAACACCCCTGTGTGCACGGCATAGCAACACACCTGTGTGCCCGGCACAGGGACACACCGGTGTGCCCGGCACGGGAACACACCTGGGTGCACGGCACGGGAACACTCCGGTGTGCCCGGCATAGCGACACACCGGTGTGCCCGGCACGGGAACACACCTGGGTGCACGGCACGGGAACACTCCGGTGTGCCCGGCATAGCGACACACCGGTGTGCCCGGCACGGGAACACACCTGGGTGCACGGCACGGGAACACTCCGGTGTGCCCGGCATAGCGACACACCGGTGTGCCCGGCACGGGAACACACCTGGGTGCACGGCACAGGAACACACCTGTGCCCACGCACGCACTGGGGGCGGGCGGGGGGGCTCTCGGAGCCTTCAAAACCCCCGGTGCCCCTCGCCACATCCAGTTGCTGGTGTGGCATCCCGTGCCAGAGCCCCCCGACCCCCACCCCCACCGTACGCTTCATCGGGGCCATCGCGTGCCAAACTGACCCCGCCACAACCGCGCCCACCCCGCGGGGCGCAAAGACCACCGAGGACCCCGGGCTGGGGAGGCGTAAGGACCCGCCGGGACCCGGCACCGCGGCAGTGCAAGGTGGCACCGGCAGCGCCCAGGTCGGGACCCTCTCCCGGCTCCACAGGACGCTTGGTCCCCACCGTGGCACCTGCCGTGATGGGGGCCAAGGCTCAGACCCCCCACCCGCTGTCGCTGCGGCCGTACCGGGGCTGCCGCTCGCTCCGTCCGTGCGGATCCGGTGTTGGCGCAGCCGCTCTTGCCGCGGTCATGTGCCGGTGCCGGCACGGGCGCAGAGAGCGAATCCCCCGGCCAGAGCCGGACAAAGGGCCCTTTTCAGCGGCGCTGGGCCCCGCGGGCCCCTCGGCGCCAGGGGACAAAGGTCCGGCACGCTTGGCACCGGCAGCGCCGGGCACTCCCCTCCCGGGGCACCCGCGGGGCGCGGGGCACCGGACTCTGCAGAGGGGCTGGGCGTGCGGCCAGGACCCCTCCTGCGCTCCCGACCCTCTGGGCTCTCACCTCCATCCGCTGGCGCTTCCCGGGGAGCGGGGCTGGCGCCACGTGAGCGGGGCTGGCACGGCTGGCACCATTCCCGGCGGGATCCCAGCGCTGGCACACGTCAGCGGGGCTGGCACACGCCGGCGCGGTGCCACCGCGCCCTGCCCTGCAACCGCCCGTGCCCGCGGGGCCGGGGCCGCTGGTGCCACTCTCCCTGTGGGCTCCCCAAAGGGTCGTGGGTGTCACCCAGCTCACCGAGCTCCGGCCCCGCGCTCGCCCACCTGGGTGACCTGGGACATCTCAGTGGGCAACACGGACACGGAGGGGACGCCGTACACCCCTCCCTTCCCCCGCCGCTGCCTGCTGGAGGGTCTCACCCAGTGGGCAGCAGTGCCGCCAGCAATGCCCACGGCGGGGGCTCTGCCCGCTCCCACGGGGTGGGCAGCCGGGACCCCCCAGCACAGCTCGGGGGCGCAGTGGGACAGAGGAACAGGCAGGGAGCAGGTGGGGAGCAGGTGGGGAGCAGGATGCAGGTAGAGGAGGCAGGGAGAGGGCACGGAGCAGGTGGGGAGCAGGCAGGGTGCAGGGAGCAGGCAGGGTGCAGGAGTGGCTCAGAGCCACCGCCCAGCACAGCCACCTCACAGGGGGACACAGCACCCTCACACAACCAGGCTCCTGCCTGACCCCAGCTCCCAGTGCTCCCAGTTGGGGCTGGGACCCCATCCACCCCAATCCCAGTGATCCCAGTTGGGACTGGATCATTCCCCCCCCCTCCCCAGTGCCCCCTCAATCCCAGCCATGCAGAAGGCTCTAATTTATTCCCAATTTTATTTGCAGTTTTATTCCAAATTTCACGGGTGTCACGTGGGTGACCCCAAGTCCTCCTGTCCACCTCCTGTCCCGGCACGAGGTGCGTCCCCAAGTGAGGATCCCCCCACTCTGAGCTCCTGGGCAGGGCAGGGCAGGAACCTCCCTGCACACCAAGTCCCGATAGCAGAGCCCCCTTGAGCCCCTGGACACCGTAACCCCCACAACGGCACCAGTGCCAGGGGACACCAGGGAGATAAAAGGCGGTCCTTAAGGCAGAGCCGCTGCCAGGGGGGCTCAGAGGGGGCCCCCGTGGCGGCTGCGGCAGGTGATGAGGTACTGGGGGTAGGCCTGGGTGTCGTTGAAGATGACGAAGACGTCGGGCTGCCGGGGGTCATCCACCACGCTGTGGTAGCGCCGCGGGATCCCGGAGCCCTCTCGCAGCGGGGGTGCCTGCAGCCCCGGCCGCCCGGCTGCGAACTCCCCGGTCAGCACCTTGGCCACGAAGATGAACTTGGTGCCGCTGGCGCTGGGCGGCGAGTACCGGTCCCGCGCCGAGATGGCCGCGCGCGCCGCGAAGTACACACCGAGGCCGTAGAGCGTGGCTGTGGGGGTCAGGCAGGGCACAGGGGGTGTGCCAGCGGCACTGGGCCCACGTCGGCACCCTGGGCCAACTGTCAGCCCATTCCACGCCACTGGCACCGTGCCCACCTTGGCACCCCCTTCCCATGTACCCGTGATCCCCCCGTTCCTGTGCTGATGGCCTGTGCCCACTTCACCACCCCATTCCCATACTGATGGCATCATACCCACATCACTACCCTGTTCCCACACCAATGGCCCTGTGCCCACCTTGGCACCCCCTTCCCATGTACCCGTGATCCCCCCGTTCCTGTGCTGATGGCCCTGTGCCCACCTTGGCACCCCCTTCCCATGTACCCGTGATCCCCCCGTTCCTGTGCTGATGGCCCTGTGCCCACCTTGGCACCCCCTTCCCATGTACCCGTGATCCCCCCGTTCCTGTGCTGATGGCCCTGTGCCCACCTTGGCACCCCCTTCCCATGTACCCGTGATCCCCCCGTTCCTGTGCTGATGGCCCTGTGCCCACCTTGGCACCCCCTTCCCATGTACCCGTGATCCCCCCGTTCCTGTGCTGATGGCCCTGTGCCCACCTTGGCACCCCCTTCCCATGTACCCGTGATCCCCCCGTTCCTGTGCTGATGGCCCTGTGCCCACCTTGGCACCCCCTTCCCATGTACCCGTGATCCCCCCGTTCCTGTGCTGATGGCCCTGTGCCCACCTTGGCACCCCCTTCCCATGTACCCGTGATCCCCCCGTTCCTGTGCTGATGGCCCTGTGCCCACCTTGGCACCCCCTTCCCATGTACCCGTGATCCCCCCGTTCCTGTGCTGATGGCCCTGTGCCCACCTTGGCACCCCCTTCCCATGTACCCGTGATCCCCCCGTTCCTGTGCTGATGGCCCTGTGCCCACCTTGGCACCCCCTTCCCATGTACCCGTGATCCCCCCGTTCCTGTGCTGATGGCCCTGTGCCCACCTTGGCACCCCCTTCCCATGTACCCGTGATCCCCCCGTTCCTGTGCTGATGGCCCTGTGCCCACCTTGGCACCCCCTTCCCATGTACCCGTGATCCCCCCGTTCCTGTGCTGATGGCCCTGTGCCCACCTTGGCACCCCCTTCCCATGTACCCGTGATCCCCCCGTTCCTGTGCTGATGGCCCTGTGCCCACCTTGGCACCCCCTTCCCATGTACCCGTGATCCCCCCGTTCCTGTGCTGATGGCCCTGTGCCCACCTTGGCACCCCCTTCCCATGTACCCGTGATCCCCCCGTTCCTGTGCTGATGGCCCTGTGCCCACCTTGGCACCCCCTTCCCATGTACCCGTGATCCCCCCGTTCCTGTGCTGATGGCCCTGTGCCCACCTTGGCACCCCCTTCCCATGTACCCGTGATCCCCCCGTTCCTGTGCTGATGGCCCTGTGCCCACCTTGGCACCCCCTTCCCATGCCAGTGGCACCCAGTGCCCTGTTCCCATGCTGTCAGCACCAGGCCCACCTGGGCACCCCGTACCCATGCCAATGGCACCACGCCCCCCTTGGTGCCCTGCTCCCATGCTGGTGGCACCCTTCCCATGCTGATGGCACCATGCCTCCCTCACCACCCTGCTCCCACACCACGTGGTCACCCCACACTGCCCGGCGCTCACCATTCTTGCCACAGAAGCTGCGGTTGAAGCCGTGCAGGCAGATCTCGCGGCTGGAGGCCTTGGTGGTGCCGTGGAAGAGGACGCGCTCCACGGCGGTGCCGGCGGCACAGGCGCGCTTCAGGCTGCCCTTCTTCAGTTTGTACTGCTTGTACAGCACTGGATGGATCAGCTTCTGCACCTGCCGGGCACCGCCGTGTCACTGCTGCGCCACGGGGACGCCCGGGGGCCCCGCATGCCCAGACCCACCTGCACGATGCTGATCTGGCTGTGCAGCTCCTCCAGGGTCCCGCAGAAATGCTGCACCGTGTCAGCGTACTCCTCCGAGTCCTCAGCCAGCGCCATCAGCCGCACCTCCTCCTCCAGCCCGGCCTCCTCTGGCCCTGCCGGACAAAGCCCCGGTGAACGTCCGGTGAACGTGGGCACGGCGAGGGGCAGGGCCGGCCCCACGGCGCCCACACGCACCGAGCAGGAAGGCGGTGCTGTCGAGCGGCGGCTGGCTGCGGCAGACGGGCACGGCGCGGGCGCTGCCGATGTCGAACTCCTCCATGCGCTCCAAATCCACGGTGAAGGGCCGCCCATCCAGCACCAGATCCAGCCGGCGCTCCTGGCGCAACCAGGCCTGCTCCAGCAGCGCCGCGGCCTCGGGGGCGTAGGGCACGGCGGTGCCAGACGAGTCCCAGCGCACCCAATGCGCGGTGGCAGCGGTGGCAGCGGTGGCATCGGCGGCACCGTGCTCTGGCGGTGGCAGGCGCCGGAGCAGCGACGTGAGCTCTCGGGCGGCAGGGCCCGTGTACGGGGCGAAGCCGCGCAGCGTGGCGGTGTCGCCGCGCAGGCTGAGGTGCACGGCGTGCCGGCGCCGCAGCAGAGCCAGCGCGCAGCGCCCGGCGGCTGGCAGCGCCCGCAGCCGCTCGCTGGCCACCTCCCGCGCCCGCAGCCGTCCCGCCAGCGCCCGCTCCAGCTGCCGCGCCACCGCCGAGGCGTCCCGCTCGAAGGAGCAGAACACCGTCACCCGCGCCGCGTCGGCCGCCAGCAGCGCCTCCTCCAGCGAGGCCTCCAGCGCGGCCAGGAGCCGGGCATCCTCCTCGGCCTGCTCCTGCTGCTGCTCCTGGCTGTAGGAGCGCAGGGACAGAGCGGTGGCGCGCGCCAGCTCCTCGTCCTCGCACCACGTGCAGTCCATGGAGTACTGGATGGCCAGGGCCACCTGCACCTCCTCCTCCGCCCTGGTGTCCGACAGCAGCTCCCCGGCACCGTCCCCGCCGGCCGCACAGGGGATGTCGGCGTCGAGGTCCCACTCGCTGGCAGGCCACAGGCTGGGGCTCCCGCGGTGGTCAGCGTTGCTCAAGTGCAGTGCTGCCAGCACCTCCTTGATCTCCTCTGTGGGAGCAGCAGAGTGGCAACCACGAGGCCCTACCATGTCCTGGGGGAGGACCAGCACCCACAGGCCCTCATCCCCCTGCAGCGCCCGGAGAATGGGCACCCAAGTGGCACCCTCGCCCCTCACCTGCGTCGGAACGAAAGCCATTGTCACCAGCAGCAGCATTGTAGCCCTCGGGCAGGTCCCGGTGCCAGGGGTGTGACTGGGGGTCCCAGAGGCTGCCTGGGGGCAGCAGCTCCTCCAGCTCCAGCTGTGGGGATTGAAAGGTGGCATCACCAACCCTGCCCCAGCCTAGCAGTGCCCAGCACAACAGCACCCGCTTGCCAGACCCCTCCCCACGAGGCTGTACCTGGGGATCTGGGGGGCTCCAGGGCTCACTGTCCAGCTGGATGATGCACTGGAAGCGCCTCTCCAGCTTCTGGAGGAGGCTCTGCCCAGCCAGGTCCCACAGGAAGCGGGCAACGCCGGGGAAGCGCAGGGTTGTGGGGTGCGAGACCACAGAGTCCAGCAGGCTCCGCAGGAAATCCGCCACTGCCTGGCACCGGCCTGGCTCCCCACTCACCTGTCAGCAGATGGTGCAAGGGTGAGCACCTGGGCACCAGCACCTGCCCAGCTCCCCACTCAGCTGCAGGCAGCGTGGGCAGCACCACGGGGCTGGCAGCCTCTGGCACCAGGATGTGCCGTGAGCACGGGGAGGTGGGAGCACAGCACAGAACCCTGCCCGTGGCTGCCTGTACCTGCTCACACCCCTGCCTGTACCTGCCCACATCCCTGCCTGTACTGCCCACACCCCTGCCTGCACCTGCCCACCCCTGCCTGCACTGCCCACCCCCCTGCCTGCCCCTGCCCACCCCTGCCTGTACCTGCTCACAGCCCTGCCTGTACCTGCCCACACCTGCCTGTACCTGCTCACACCCCTGCCTGCACTGCCCCCACCCCTGCCCGCCCCTGCCTGCACTGCCCCCACCCCTGCCCGCCCCTGCCCACCCCTGCCTGCACCTGCCCACACCTGTCTGTACCTCCCTACACTGCTGCCCACACTCCTGCCCACACCTGCCCGCTCTTTCTCATACCCCTGCCTGCAGCTCACCCGGAACCCAGAGACGTCCCCTCCCTCCAGTGGCAGCAGGGACACTTCGGGGATGCTGCCGAGCACGTCCTGGTAGTGCTGCTGCAGGTAACGCAGAGCTCCCGGCTCCGCTGGCACCAGTGCCTCGTCCTGCACCAGCACCGCCGACATCGGCTCCGGGACCACCACTGACACAGGCTCCGGGCACTGGGCCTGCCTGGCCACGGCCCTGAACCCTTCTGTGTCCTTGTCCCTGCTGGGGAAGGCGGCTGCTGGCTGCCCTGGCTCCGGGTGTGATGTTGGTGCTGCCAGCACTGGGACTGCGGCAGCTGCGTCCGCTGGGGGATCCGTGCGTGCCGTGGAGGGCTCTGTGCCTGAGCCTGGGTCTGTGTCAGGTGGGCAATCTGTGTCCAGCAAAGGGTCCGTGACCAGCAGGGGCTCCACGTCAGGAGGAGAGGCCCTGCCCAGAGCGGGGGTGGCGTCCAGGGGCACGTCCGTGCTCCCCTCCAGCAGCTCCAGGAAGGGGTAATGGGGTTCGAGCTCCAGCACCGCGTCCTGCAGCCGGTGTGGCCTCTGCAGCACCCGCTCCGCGGCTGCGGGGGGGACAAACGGATGGGCAGCCGGTGGCCCAGAGCGGCTCCCCGCATTCCCCTGGCACCGGCAGGGGTTCCCTCTAGCAGCCGCTCACCTGCCGGCTCCTGGAAGGTGACGATGGCCTCCCGCCTGCCCGGCAGGAGCCGCACGTCCCTCACGCGGCCGCCGCCGCTGCGCCGGTTCTCGAAGTAGAGCTCGAGCAGGTCCCGGCCGAGCGGCGGCCCCGCCGCCCGCACCAGCACCGCGGGGCTCCGCGGCACCCGCAGCAGCGCCAGCCCCTGCTGCCGCACCTGCTGCTCCGCCGAGGCCAGCTCTGCGGCGCGGGCAGCACTGGCACCGTGCGCCGGCGGTGCCACCGCCGCCCTGCCTGCATCTGGGGGGTGGGCACCCGGCAGAACCTGCGCCCCAAATGCCGCCCGGCTGCTCCCAGAGCCCCCAGCCCACCAGTCCCCAGCCCACCCAGTCCTCCCATCCCTGGCAGCATTGTCCCCCCACCCCTCAGTGGCCTGACGCTGTCACCCCAGCCCCTGTGTCCCCAACCCGTTGCCCTCCAGCCCCCTGGCAGCTCCATGCCATCCCCTTTGCCCTCCACGACCCCACCCCCAGCATGCCCATCCCACCCTGGTGTCCTCCCCCCTGCCATGGCCCTCAGTCCCACCTTGGGGGGTGAGGGGGTCCTGCAGGCGCAGCAGGCCCCAGCCGGGTGCAGGGCACTGGCACAGGGTGACAGTGCCAGGGGGGACGCCCAGCAGGGTCTCCAGGGGTGAGTGCAGGTGCTCGGAGAGGGTCCTGGGATCGGGGCTGTGCAGCAGCAGGTGGGTGGGGTCCCAGGGGGGGGCTGGGAACACCCCCAGCTTGGCCCCCCCAAGCCTGTGGCTGCCGTGGGCCAACACATTCTGTGCATCTGTGCAGGGAAACCGGGGTCACCAGGGACTCAGCCAGCACCCCCTGACCCCCCGCGACCCCCGGGGCACAGCTCTGCTCTCCCACAGTGCTCCCATGGGACTGGGAACCCCAGAGCCCACCCCAGTGATCCCATGGGACTGGGAATCCCAGAGCCCACCCCAGTGATCCCACAGGACTGGGAACCCCAGAGCCCACCCCAGTGATCCCATGGGACTGGGATCCCCAGAGCCCACCCCAGTGATCCCATGGGACTGGGAACCCCACAGCCCACCCCAGTGACCCCCTGGGACCGGTACCCCCAGAGCCCACCCCAGTGATCCCATGGGACTGGGAACCCCCCAGCCCACCCCAGCGCTCCCCTGGGACTGGTACCCCCAGAGCCCACCCCAGTGATCCCATGGGACTGGGAACCCCACAGCCCACCCCAGTGACCCCCTGGGACCGGTACCCCCAGAGCCCACCCCAGTGATCCCATGGGACTGGGAACCCCACAGCCCACCCCAGTGCTCCCATGGGACTGGTACCCCCAGAGCCCACCCCAGTGGTCCCACAGGACTGGGAACCCCACAGCCCACCCCAGTGACCCCCTGGGACTGGGAACCCCACAGCCTATCTCGGTGTACCCAGTGGGGCTGTGATCCCCCTCACCCTGCCCCACCATACCCAGTGAGGCTGGGGGCTCCAAACACAATCCCAGTGATCCCAGTGGAGGCAAGACCCCCCACACCCCATGCCAGAGCTCCTAGTTGGGTCTAGGATGGTCACGCACCCCATCCCAGTGATCCCAGTGGAGCCAGAACCCCCAAATTCCATCCCAGTGCTCCCAACTAGGACTGGGATGGTCACACATCCCATCCCAGTGATCCCAGTGGGACTGAGACCCCCAAATCCCATCCCAGCGATCCCAGTTGGGACTGAGACCCCCAAGTCCCATCCCAGGGCTCCCAGTTGGGACTGGGACAGTCACGCATCCCATCCCAGTGATCCCAGTAGGACTGAAACCCTCAAATCCCATCCCAGGGCTCCCAGTTGGGACTGGGACAGTCACACATCCCACCCCAGTGGTCCCAGTGGGACTGAGACCCCCAAATCCCATCCCAGTGCTCCTCGTTGGGACTGCGACCTCCCAGACTTCATCCCAGGCCTCCCAGCTGGAACTGGGACACGACCCCCTGCCCACGCTTACCCTGGGGGTCCTCGAAGGTGAGGAAGAGAAGGGGGCCAAGGCGCTGGCAGCTCTGCACGGGCCCCCCGCCCGAGCGCCGCCGGTTCTCGAAGTACAGGACCAGCAGCTCCTCCGGGAGGTCGGGGGGGACCCCCTGCACCTCCAGCACCCCCCCTGCCATCCTGGGGCACCCACACGTTTGGGGGTGGGATCGCTCGGTTCCTTTACGCCCCCTCCCCTCCCCCGTCCCGCTGTGACCCCCCGGACCAAGGACCCCCCCTCTGCAACCACACGGGACCCCAAC
>WAAE01016366.1:0-46713 GCA_013400495.1 Nicator chloris | reverse complement strand
TTTTTTTTTTTTTTTTGCCTAAGCACCTAGACAATAAGAGTTTTACTCTCAACTTCACTAATATAATTCGTCCTGACAATTCTCCTTTCTTTCACTTATATATTGGTTTCGTTTATTCTTGCTGTCAGTCTTTATTAACTACAGGAACAAGCACTTATTATTGGCTTTTAAGCCATTAGAGTTTACGGGGGACAATTTTATTGCTTGCTCTTTTAGAATTTGCAAATATTGGCTGTCCTGTTCTCTACAAACATTTCACGTTTTCTGTCTCTCATAACATGTAATTATGTATAAAATGAGTTCTGTGGTGGCACAAAGAATCTTTGTGGATATACTTACCAACACCATAAGACAGTTTCTTTGTAGATTAACAACGGTAAGAGTGCATAGGAGTTCAGGGTTCATAGATCTAATGCCTAAAGTGGCTTTCAGTTAGAAGTTTAAGTGCTAGCTACTCACATTTTTATAATGAGTGT
Source organism: Nicator chloris (assembly GCA_013400495.1). Classification (NCBI taxonomy): domain Eukaryota; kingdom Metazoa; phylum Chordata; class Aves; order Passeriformes; family Pycnonotidae; genus Nicator; species Nicator chloris. The sequence continues at coordinate 46,237 of WAAE01016366.1, read as the reverse complement.
GCAGTTCTGAAAAGGAAAGCAAATAATGATTAACCACACTGTATCAGAGAAGAAAGAGAATTCCCTCTGTGGGAAGAATGTTATTGTAGAATTGAAAAAGAAAAAAAATTAAATGTTTAATAATATTCCTTGTTGAATGGCTATTTCTGGAAGCCTGCAATCTGGAATTTAAAAAAGAATACTATAATAGGATGTATAACCTCAAAAATGTATAGAAGAGAAACACTTTTATCCTGTTGTGTGGGCAATTAGACACACCTCTCCAATGCACTCAGAAACTCTTCTTCTTCCCTGCTTTCTCTGCTTGTTCTTATTTTTCGGTATACTGATAATGCTCTGGAGTTTTCCCCTTTTGTCTTTCAAGAACACATAGAAACTTATGTTTGTAAACAATCCAAAACAAAGAATGCTCACAATCCTTTTTATTATATGGAAATACTATATTGTATAGGTATTTTACCTGAGAGACAAAATTTTCCCAGATTAAAAAAAAAAAAAATTCCTCTAGATTTATAGGAAAACAAGATCAGAAGGGATAGATTAGGGGCTATATGCTTATCTCCCTGATTTTTTTGTTTTTAGATTTAAAGCTACCTTGACTGAGATTGCTTTGTATTTAATTCCTAATAGTGTTGCTGGCTATAATTTTTACAATCATTACACTGTTCAGAATCCCAGGCACATTATGACCCTGTGATGTTTGCCAGTGCAGAAATACAGAGCAGATAAATGGTCTCTATAGCACTTTCAGGGTCCCTACCTTTACAGCCTATTACCTATAACAGAAAAATGGAAACACAGGTTAACAGAGAAGCAGAAAAAACAGTGATCTGGTCTTGTCTTTGGCATATCTGGAGTTTAGCACGTATAGGTTTTTTTAATGTATTGCAATTATAGAGAATATTAAAGATGGAAAACAAAAAAAAGAATATTTGTGGAGGCTTACAGGGAATATAGAAGAAAGCTCAAACAAGAAAAATGATTCTGGACTCCCACAAAATGAGTGAGTGGTAACAACAAGAGGTGACATAACAAAGAGTGGCAACAAGCACCCTTTCTTCAGTGCAGCAGAGAAGTGAAGAATTTGCACCAGAGGTGCAGTCTAAGCTGATGGCTGTAAGGATGTTTTTGATAGCTGCTTCGTGGATGGCTGTGTTCGTGGTAAGATTGCATGCATCAGTGACAGAGTAATCAAGCCACAAAATGTGGAACAGAGTTTGACATGTTTAGTTGCCCAAAAGGATAGGAAAGACCCTCCAGTGTTTAGCCATAATGAGGAGATGACTATGAAAAGATCTTAATGTAAATTTTTATTTAGCTTATGATCTTCCCTGGCAGTCTCTAAAATTACATGCTTGCCACTTATTAATAAAAATTATAATAGTTGTCTTGCCATACTTTCTGTAGCAAAATTTTTTTTCTATGATTTGTAACATTTTCTGAAGTAAAAATACTGGAAATTTGTGCTGTTTCTGGTTGAATTACCAAGCTGATGAGCACAACACTTCAAGAGGTAGCTATGGCTTCCAAAACTACTTTCTGAGTATGTTTCACTGCGTGCACAAATGTTGTCATTAAAGAAATGGTAACTCAAATAGCAATGCTGTGAGATATTTAAAAGGGTTGATAAGAAGTTCATATGGCTCCTGCAAGATTTCATGTGGTATAATCTGTAATGATAAGAGATTGTTTTCCACTGTGTGTTTGTGTCACAGCTGTAGCATTTTGTTCTCATAGTCAGAAAAGGATGCATGTCCAAGTTGGGCCTTGCCAGGAAGAAATAACCCAAAAAGTATTGATTAGATTTGTGTCATTTTTCTGTTATATATTGAGCTTCTCATAGTAGAAAAGTGTTTATTCTGGGGTGGCATTGATAAGAGGGTTAAACAGCTTTCTCTTTGCAAGATGTGCCTCAGATATATTGCCTGTGGCTGCTACCAGTGCCTGGCAATTGTTTTGTGCTGGCAGGTTTTGTATGCTAATATTTTTCTGTTATGCCCCTGTACACTGAAAGAATTGGCCTACATGTACAGAAGTTATATTTATGTGTCTTGAGTTTTGTTGAAAATATAATGGGCTTAATTCTGTAAGGTCACAATTGCTTTACTTCTGGCTGAAACCAAAATCAAGGCAAGATATGACTGAAACATGCTAAAAAACCACGAAAATCCTAAGAAAAACCATCAAGAAGGAATAAGTTTTACGCAAAATTCAAGATGTAAACAAAAATTGTAGCACTTTACAACAGTCCAAGAAGGTCGTGAGTTCAGAAATCAATGTATAGATTACACTGATCTTTCAATGACAGTAATATTGATACCATTCTTCCTGTTACATAAACATTGCAGAATATTTTAATGAAGTCAGCAACTTTTTTCTACTGCATTTCTTAACTGGTAAATCCTTTTTAACAAAATAAGCAATTAATCTAAACCGATATCATCTAGGAGACCTCAGGAAGGACAAGCATTTTTTTTTTTTTTTATCAAAGAATTGCTAACAGGAGTATTTATAAAAATTAATAATGAAACAGTGTATCTTAATTACTCTGTGGAAGCTTCAGATGAACATACCATATGCACTGGGGAAAAAGAGAGTGTTGGTAACTTGTCACTATAACAGGACTATAAATATAGAACAATTATGAATATGGTTCACTTTATTTATACCCCCAATCCTGCATCTTAACTGTTACAACCAATTTATAAAATTTCAAACATTAAATTCTATTAATTGCAAATAAATTATTGCTCTCTACTGTGGCTTGGGCCTTTTATACACATAATGTGCACATATAGACCATGAACAAGGGGTAGACTGTTGGTATCATCTGTCAGAAATATCTGGGTTATACAGGAAATGGGAAAGTAGATTAATCTGTCCTAATTCAGGCATTTAAAGAACTCACTCTGTGAATTCATGGAGCGAAATAAAGATGTAGAGACAATGATTCATTTCTTCCTAAGTCTGAAACAGATCTAACTTTCCACTCTCTAGAGAAAACCTATTTCTTTCCATTGACTCTCACAGGAGTCTGGGATGCCTGGCTGCTCCTTAAACACCTAGTCTGAGGTGAGAGAAACTCATACCTTGGGACTCTTTCCTACTCAAGCAATTTACCTTACCAGTAAGGTTGTCTTTCCATTTCAGCTCTGAAATTGGAACTAGCTCTAATCCCTAGACCCATCATTACTTAAAATATTTATTAGAAATCTGGAGCAGTTACAAATTCTCAGTGTGGAACAAGAGAATTGAAATGAGGACTAGGAAGGTAGAGCCATAAAACAAGTCAGGACATTGTATTGGATTCAGTTACCGTATTGATGTGTGGACAACCATGCATGTAAAAAAACTCCCTGATTGGGCTCAGAGCACAGTGGTTAATGGTTGATTATCTACCTGGAGTTTGGTAAAACGTGGAGTATCTCAGGAGTCCACTTTAATCTTTATCAATGACCTGGAGGAAACATCAATGTGCACTTTTATTAGGTCTGTAGATGACACCACACCAACTGGAGGGCCAATCAAGATGCTCAAGTGCAGGGACACTCTCCAAGGGACCTAGATAGGCTGGAGAAATGGACTAACAGGAATCTTATTAAATTCATAGAGCATACATACCTTCCTGCACCTGGGAAGGAAAATGATACAGGCTAAGGACGGAGAGCTGGGGAGCAGCTCTTTGGAAAGGGAATTTAGGGTCTACTGGGCAGCAAGATGAGCATAAGCCAGCAGTGGCCCAGCACAAAAGCCTCTTGGGCTGTATTAATGGGATCAAGAACATTACGTGAAAAGGAGGGATTAGCCCTCTGCTTAGTTCTCATCAGTTTTAGCCCCCCGAGCACAAGATAGTCATCAGTATCTGGAGTCAGTTCTGCTCATGGCCACCATGATGGCTCAGGGCTAGAGCACTTGCCCTGTGAAAGGAGACTGAGGGAGAGGTGTGCTCTACCCTGAAAAATAGATGACTGCTAGGGAATTGGACCACATCACTAAATACCTATGGGTAGGCTATTGAAAAGGTGGAGCCAAGCTTTTCTAGAAGTCTATGGAATAGTGTGCAGAGACTCTGAAAATCATTAAAATTGGAAGAGACACGCCTCAATTATATAGTCCAACATGTCTGCTGAAGCAGAGTCAGCAAGTGAAGCCTGCCCAAAATTATATAGTGAGAGAATGACACATAAATTGAAATAAGGGAGATCCAGATGAATGTAAGGAGAAATGTTTTTCTCAAGAGTACAGTCAAATATTGGAAGAAGTTACTCAGAGTTATGATGCAGTCTCTTTTCCTCTTTAAGGGTCTTCAAGACACAAATAGATGCTGGACTTCCTGAGGCTCTTTATAATCTTAATAATCTGATCAGAAATATCCTTTTCTGAATACACATGGTCAGAAAAAGAGCTGTAGCTAGTGGTCAAATTTTCAGTTCATTGATCTCTACTTGGGCACATCATGAATTTGTCAGTGTATGTATGTTTATCAGGTTCTACTTGAAAATGTGCTAAAGCTCTTATTAAAAGACTGTTAATGCTGAATATCTTTGCTTTAGTTGTTAGAAATCTATTTCTAATTTGCACCCTAAATTTATTAATGGTTTTTCTGTTCTGTTTTTGTGCCAACTTAGTGCTTAAACTGAAGTGACTTTTGTTCCTCTCAGGCATTTACCTGCTTGGTTCATTTGTAGGTAGCAATGAAGTTACTTTCGGTTTTTACTTTGTTAGGCTAGATAAAGCAGACTCTTATACACCTGTCTCAGGAGAAGTGTTTTCCATTGCCTTCTTCATGCTTCCTGAACATGTGGCCAGGATTTGGTGCTGGTCTGTGCTCCCAGAAAGATTTCAGCAGTACAGGATGACATGCTATCCTCTCAGACAGACAATCTCTTCCTCCTTGAACAGTGCCTTACAGTTTCATACAGACATTGCATAATGCTAGGAGAAACTAATCAGATTTTGGCTCCCCTGTCCTGCCTCCTTGCTTAGCCTTGTGTGCTGCATTAACAAGGGAGTGCTTGAGTATGTGGAGCCTTAGGGCCTGTCCCAAACTGTGAATTTGGATGCACCAATATTTACATGTTCAGTATATGAGCTCACAAAAGAAATAAGCTATTTTCTAAATGTGTCATCTCAAAACAGAGCAGTCACTGTTTGGAGCATTTTCATCTGTATTGAAAATGTTAGGTTTTCTCCAAAGCCAGCAGTAGCTGGGAGAGAAAATTACTGAAGGTGCTCACAAATCAGCAGGCATCCAGATTTTCTGACCTCCTCAGTAAGTTTTGACAATCTGGAATACCTTTGAATAATGAAACACCTATTGTGCAAGCATGACAAACCCAGTGACCAAAACATTTGTGACACAAGTCTGAGCTAGCAGTGTTTTTTTATTGTTGTGTTGGCAAATGCTAACATATAGAGTCCCTTCTCTTAAAAGTGTGGAAGAGCTGGATAAATTATTCATGTTGAACTTTTGTGAATTGCTTCTGATTCAGTTCTTTAAAGTCTGAAAAGCACATCTGGACATGCATCAGTAAATAAACAGGCTAGGCTTCCCTGGAAACAGCTTGTACTTTGGAAATAACCACATAATTTGAGATCAGGATGACCCTGGTGTTTAGTTGAATAGTGTTAAAACATTCCATCAACAGGAATTAAAAGATCCATGCCAAGATCAATTTGCTGACCTGATGAAAACTGGGATTTGCAATGCTGATTTGCTATGATGGCAACAGCCTTATCCAGCTAATTGCATCAATGAAATTACCAGTTTTCCTCTTCAATATTACAGTTGTCCTTAAAAATTCTCAAAATTGGGGCATTTGCAAGCCATTCTGGAGAAAATAATATCTTACAGTATTCAAGTGTGTCAGCATATCTAGACTCATATCAGAATGTCCAACGATGAAAGATAAAAATGGAAACTGTAATCATTATAATCCTACAGCACTCACATTAAATATGCTTCCTATATGTAAAGTTTAATTTTTTTTCAAAATTTTCTTTTTTTTAAGATGAAATAGAACGTAGGTTTAAGAAGGAAAGAAAACCCCTGAGGTGACACTAAAAATAATAGGGACTTGCAACTACTTATATATTACTTGAAACTTTCAACATTAGCTCACCTAAATTCTTTTTTATATGCAAAAGGGGGAGATTAAGAAGTCATTTTGTTAATTTTCTTTCAAACTAAATATTAACATATGTCTTTTTAGAAATGGGGTGATTTTTCTGTATGCCTTATGTTTCCTTCCACCCACAATTCTGTATTTTAGGACAACTTAATTTTAAATAAAAATAAAAACTAAGGAGTTCAATATAGTTTGGTTCTGAAGGTAATGCATACTAAAGGCCAATACAGGCCTAAAGTGATACAGAAACTGCATGAATTGCTGACATTACACTCATGGTTCTAAAAGTTCTTGCTAAGTTGTGTTTTTACTGTGGTGATCCTCCTTTAATTTCTTCAGCAGCTAATGCTGCATGACATAGAAGTAGAGGTGTCTGAAGCTCGCAGCATTAGTTCATATGTGAGCCTTGGTGGAAAGGAGGGGTTGGATTCTTCACAGAAGTGCAATCCTTCCATAACTCTAACATCAGTGTTTGGCTCATGTGTGTTTAGTGTCGTCTGAAGAGTCCTGAGGTACCCAAAGCATCCTTGCAGTACTAGAGGGACAATTACGCCTTTCTGGAACAGCGCAGGGAAATCAAGAATGATGTTATGGGGCATACAAAGTACATTTACATGTAGAATAATGTGCATATGCTGCATTTTATTCAGATCTCATGGGTGATTTGCAGTCTCTGAATCATTGGATGAAAGCCATATAGGAGAAATCACATTAACTAACATGGAGCTGGAACCTTATTAAACAAATGAATAATACCCTGATTTCCTAAAAGAGGGGCATCTAATGCTATTTACCGTGCCATAGGGTATTCTACCAGGCCTCTATCCACCACCTGAATAGGGCATGGATTTTTCCTAAGTCCCACGTTACAGTGTCAGACCAATGAGGCTGCCTTGGACAGCCTATATCTCAAATAGTGTTGCCTGGTTATGTTCAGGTAGCAAGGTCAACCCCAAAATGAGAATATGCTATGGCTGGTGTGCAGGTTAACACGGAACTGCGTGCACCTATAGCTGCATGTGAGCTGCGTTTCTGGTTTTAGCCTATAATTACATGAGTCAATGAGGAAATCTAAAGCATGGAGAATTATTTGGCTGACCACAAGTAAAGACCACTGAGCTTCTCATGTAACTGGCTAGTGACTTTTGAAATATCCTAGGATTTAAGAGACATCTACATGGGGTTTAGAGATTTGACACAGGATGTATGGGAGGTCCATGCCTTTACGGAACAAGCTGAATGCTCCATGGAATAGCTTAATGTATTTGGTGTTTCAGTTCAGAGCTGATACCTGTGCTGGAGGAAAATATCCAAGCTGGTGATTTTAAGCTTTTCTCACAGTCAGTGGGGAAAGGGAGATACTTGTAGGGTCTGACTTGACTATTTTAGGTATCTTCCAAGACGAGATAAATTACATTGTAAAGGTGACAGATAGACTTTTACACTTTCACTTCAGAGAAAGAAAGGACTTTAGACAGCTGTCTTACTCGTACATGCGTTCATTATAGCCATGTACCTTTTGTCGTGTTGAGGAATACCCCCAGTGCAGGTAGCTTGGTATCCAAGCTGCACTTTGTGTCCTGCATGGTGAGAAATGGCTGAAGCCCCTGAAATCAGCTGTGGATGGGCACACACACCACTTTTGGCCTTACAAAGGGCAAACAGAGCTGCAACACTGGCTGGACAGGGGGCTGGTCACCAGAGACCCTGCAGGACTCAACTGGAAATGAGAAGAGCCACAGCCAAAACCTAAAATTGGACCCAGAGGCTAATGCAAGGCGCATGAAGAGTGTGTGCATAGACTGAAAGGGTTTAAAAACCTAGAGATCGCTTTGCTTGGTTTCCTCCCTGGAGGCACCAGCTTCAGTTATGTTGCTGCACCTGATTCCATTACTTAAGAGAATCAAATGAGTGACTGTGAGACTGTGCTGTGAGAAACCTGGGGTTGAACCTGTAGGGAACCCTGATCTGACTGAATGAGGGTGGATTGTGTAGGGAGTCTGGTGAGACCCTTTTACTCACTGAAGCCTCCCACTATAAAGGGGCTTTGGACACACAGTTAAAATCTTGGATGGAGTGACTGTAAATTAGAGAGTGGCTCCTGAATTGAGAGTAAAGAATGTTCCTTAATGAACAGATGAACCTTGCAGATATTTGAACACCTTCGGTAGCTTTTGACCTCCTCTGTGAACTTTAAGATGTCTCTATCACTCACAGAGCTCCCTTGTCTTCCTTCAAAACCATTCCAATATGTCATAAAGTGCAAAGTTCTTAGCCAAACTGAGCTTGAGACAGTTAGTCTCCATAGCTTGTACACCTGAGCAGACGTAACATAGCTGGTGTGACATGGGCAATGCAGGTTGGCGTGCAGGACTCCTAAAGCCAGCAGAAAAAACACATCAAAACCACAAATTGTAATCAGCTATGGTTCCAAGCACTGCAGCCTGGATGGCTCACAGATTTTTTTATAGGGGTTTTTTTTTTGTTAGTTTGATTTGGTTTGCTTTGGTTGGGTTTGCTTTTTTTTTTTTTTTTCTTTAAATAAAACCAGATACAGTAGTCAATAAATTGAGGTTCTGTTTGTTAGAATGAGCTGATATATTCATAATGTTATTTTGATACATTTTCTTTCAAACCAGTGAGACTAACAGACATTCTCAAACACATGCATCACGAGCAAGGCAAATTAATTCAACACTGATTTAGAATCACTGAGTTGTGCTTGTGCAGGCTAAAGTGCAATTTTCTTTCTTGTCTATATTCAGCAATTTATGAGACTGCTTCAGGACCTAATCAATAGTGCAATAGGCACTCTTCAGGATCAGCTGTTCAATGTAACCCATGGAAATATGGTCCAGCATATATGTTCTATGCATATATAACTATAGATTTTTTTTTTTAAATGAAGGAAGAAACTTTGAGATGGTTGTAAAATATACAAAATTATAGACGCATGTTGATAGACAAATGAATCAATGTTTGCAGCCACTCTACATTTATTAATTTTCTTTCCATTAAATCTTTTATTCTCTGAATAATTGGCAGGGTACAGCTAAAGGCAATACAAGTTTTCACCACTCATAAAAGAATTCTAATGTACATTTTTATACTATAATGCTACCATACAACTCTCCCTCTTCCCAAATATTTTAGATCTAGTCTTTAGAAGATGACTAATAAACTAGCTGGCCTGATGGAGATGGGAGAGATTTTTTTTATATCCAGTCAGGATATTTTCTTTGGTTTCTTTTACACATAAATAGGAACTGTAGTGTTAAAATTTACGCTATTGAAATGTTGGGAGTTTTCAAGCATTTATAACCGGTTGCAACGGAATGAGGGATTTACTGACAGATAGAGTAGCATTAAAATACTTGGCTTTGTAATATGACACTGTTAACACAACAAAATACTTAACACCCTTTTAAATTAATTTGCATTTTCCCTTTTTTCTTAAAAAAAAAAAAGTAAGTCATAACCAATTGTAGATATCTAAGAGTAGAAGAGAGTTATGGCAAGTGTAACACAGACTTCCCTCTGAGCTTTTAAGATTTGCCCTTTATTGATCAACATTGGGCAGACCATCCCCAAGAATAACCATTGCCAGTGTCTGTGCTTGTGTTACTGTTTGCTGCAATCCCATCCCTAACGTTGCTATAACTAAACAATGTTTACCCTCTAATTAACAAAGCTGAATTATGACCAAATTGTTGGGAAGATAGTTGCAAGATCTAGGACTTGACTATTCATGGTTCAATGTACATTGTGGTGGGGTGACCTTGCCTGGCTGCCAGCTGCCCCCTTCAGCCACGTTCTTACCTTCCTCATTAAGAGGACAGGGGAGGAAATAAGATCAAAAAGCTCATGGGATGGAATAAACACAAGAAGGTCACTTACCAAGTTACTGTCATGACCACAACAGGCTCAGCTTGGGGAAAATAAATTTAATTTATTACCAATTAAAACAGATTTGCACAGCGACAAAAAAAAAAAAGGAAAACACCTCCCTCACCATGATTCCCAGGTCCAGCTTGACTCCTCCACCATCTTCTCTCACTTGCATGTCTGCAGATCTGCTGATCACACTTTTTTTTCTCACTTCTCTTTCAAAACTGCCATGCAGCATTTTTTTACCCTTTCTTAAATACACTTTCTCACCAATGTTGTGATCTTGGCTGGGGACCTCAGTCATGTCCTAGTGTAGGGCTGCTCTGAAATTGTCTGGAGCCACCTGGAACTGGGTGTGTGGTCTGGGTCAGCCCTGGCCTCTCATCACAGAGCCCACCCCAGAGCCCCACGGCAGTGCCTGGGCACTGGCACCCAGTACCCACACAGGGAAGCACGAACGAGAAATGTGAAGCAAAAAGGTGCTAAAAGAACAACAGCTGCAGCTTCATGTAACTTCCAGCAGCCAAATAAATATACTGATTTAATGTTTTGTTCTAGGAACCTTTAGTGATGTCTGTGCCAGGTCCCTGAAGGAAAGTTTCTCTGGGCTCTTCACTGTGTGGCTGTACAAATGGAGCATGTCCTCAGCACAGCTTTAGATGTGTTTGCAGTATTTATCTCAGCTACTTACATACTTCCTCATGGTCACACTGAGGGTCTGAAACCTTCCCAAAACAAAGCAAGCAGAAGTGGGTGATAAACATTTAACAGATTTTGTGTCCTGCAGTGGAAATCAGGGGTGCTGTGCTCAACACACATTTTAAAATTTTTCCTTTAAAACCCTTATAACTTCAGTTCTAGCCATAGGTGAAGATTGGTACTTTGATTTCATTTGCATATCTTAGACTTTTATCTCCTCAGTTTTATTTCATCTTAAATGTCAAAAAGTTATCTTTCAGAGGTGTTTGGACAGAAATTAGAAGTATCAGCATTCTGGGGAGTCTAAATATTTTATCCCTTCAGTTTCTAAGGGCCAAAAAATATAATAATTTATTCAAAATTACTGAAGAGAATACTTTGGAAAAGATCTGGGGAGAAAAAAAACAAGAGAGTGTCCAAACATTGAATTTGTACCAGTGTTGCAATATATTCATGCAATGTTTTGTAGAACTGTGTGCCAGACCTTTGAAAAATGTAGTGAACTTTTGGATAAGAAAAAAAAGTTCCTGAGTTCCATGCAATTTCTCATTACTTTAATATGTCATTAAGACTTAGACATACTTTTTTTTAGAACAGTGGCTTGCAAGCCACATTCATCTGTGGTTTGAAATGATTGGAAATGTGGCATTCATAATACAAGAATAAAGGTTTTTTAGAAGAGAATTTAATTTGATGAGCAAATGCAGTGTCACACAAATGTAAGTTTTGGGGCTGGATCAAACAGCAGCTGTAAACCTTTCCAAGTAGATGCAGCTCTATTCAGAGCTTAATGGAATATGATTCACAGCCTGCCATTCGGGCCTCTCTCACAGCAGAGATGCAAAAGAACAGCATGGCACTGGAGTCTGGGATGAAAAAGACATTAAGATAGTTGAAGAGAGCAATTACACATCTCAATGAAATTATCCTTTGTGCTTTGGATATGAGGGTTCAAGGGTTACAGACATAATCACCTCATTCTTCTAAACCACTGCTGAATCTGTGTAAAATTATCATATTTTTCTATACCCAAAAGTCTACCAGTGCCCTGAAGAAAGGCAGTGGTAGGTGTCATTGACACTGATACTGTTCAAGACTAACATGTCCTGAAAGCATTTCTCAGAATGCCTATGAACTACATCTATTTCTTTAGCTCTCAAAGCTTTTTTTTTTCCATTTGTGTGTTACATTCATTGCTATTTGTGGCTTTTTAGCAAAATTGATAAAAATTACACAGAAATCTATCAAATAGGGAAACGTCTTCACACTAAGTGTTTCTAAAAACTATAAGCAAGGTCCAGTCAAAAAAATCTCATGGTAGTAATCTCCTAGGCCAGATCTACTCCTTCTAAATCCCACAAAATTCATAATCCACCAAGTATCACACAGCAGTATAGTCTGAATTGATTTCAAGTTTGCTTAAGTCTCTAAGACTTTCCAGCAATTTTTCTAAATGTCTACATTTAGGTGCTTAAGGATGCACAGAAATATTACCCCTGTCTCTGTTATACCTTTACATTTATACAGTTTGAAGTACAACATTGTCTGTAGTCTGCCTAATTACCTTGAGAAAATGTTGTATCATGTACTTGGTGCCTATATTTTCAAGAATGCCCTTAATTAGGCCACATACAGAATATGGTCAAGAACTAGATTATGCAATCTTCACAGCTTGTTTATCTCTGTTAGTACATTCGAGGTCAAATCAGATTCAATTCTTTTGAAGATTTTTTAATGCTTTAGTTAAAGTCATTTTAGATCCCTCTACATCTACTGATTGTTGGAGAAATAGAAGTGAGAAATGATGGCTGGATAGCAGTCAGATTACTCATCCTCAGAAGCCTGGACAATTTGTAGAGCATGGGGACCTTGAGAAAGGAAATGGACACTGTCTAGGAGTGTTATAGATGAACATATAGACAATCCAGTATGGAGCTATGGTAGCATCTGGATTCCCATGTTTGTGTTTTTTAGTTAACAGCCTATTACTCTCAGGGCTCTTTGGTACTGAGTGTCAGGAGGATGGTTTCAGTAGTTGAGGTGGAGAACCTCTCTTCTCCTGGAAATGCTTGCATCTCTTTGACAGACACAGACTGGTTCAGCTGGTATGAAGGAGGTATATTGTTGCTGCAGTCACTGGAAACCGGTTATATCTACTTTAGCAAACAGTATAATTCAAAGCAATTGTATCTGTGTGGTGAAACAGGTGGTGATAAGGTCCCAACATCCAATCTTAAGTGTTTCAGCATTCCTTGCTTAGGTTAAGCTCTACTCTGATTCCACAGACTGGATGCTCATTAGCAGTTGGGTTGCATTGGGCTGCTCTCCCAGGTGTGTGTCCCTTGTCTTAATATCCCACACACAGGAAGCACTCTCAAAATCTGCTTTGCCATGCAATCAGTGTACAGTCAGTGCAGATGACTGACAGGTTTTCTCTGAACACAGAGAAAATACTCCTACTCTAAAATTTGAGCTAATGTAACACCTTTATCGGTGGTGAAGAACTGGGATAGGTGACTTACATTTTCTCAAAAAGGTTTCAGGCTATTAGCCTGGTGTGATTCAGTTGCCTAGGGAGAAGCATCTGATACCACTTAATTTCGCCTAGGATATCCTCTTTGTTCTCTAAATGCCTGTCCCTTATGGCACAGATGTCCCATAAGTCCTGCATCTCAATGGTCAGCTCCACCTGGGTGTTTCTGGGACTGCAGGGCTTTTCAGATGCCAGTAGCTACCTGCCTTTAGGCAACAGAATGAAGTCCTTAAACACTTACTTTAAGGTGCTTTGACTACCTTTCCCTTCCTGTTTGCAGACATTCATGTTGTCTCAGACCTTACTTATGAAGATACTCACCTAAGTGCTGGAGGCATAGCTCAGCATCTTTCTCTTGCTGTTATGGATTATGTACAGGGATGTGGCCTTCCCATTATTCTGAAAGACTTTAAATAGGCTATAGAGTCTGCTGTACCCAGGTGCATATATATGATTAAACAGATTGTAGGAGTGGCTGAAAATTTTTTCATTTGCATATGGAAAAACTAAATATTTTGAAAAGAAATAGCACTTCCCTATATAGCTCCCAACCTGACAGGAACTCTAATTAGTGAGATCTTGGTTCTTCTGTGGATGAGCAGTAAATATTTTGAAATTTTGTTTTCATCTTGTAAAACATAAAAGAATTAAATAGTTTAATCTCTATATTTGTTGTTTTGTGATGATGATATCAACCCTCCTCAAGGGAAGGAGTTCCCCACAGCCAAATTAACACAGCCAATCTATGCTACAAAGCAAAAAAACCTCCAAAAAACAAAAACCCAAAACCAATGAAAAAGTGTGTCAATTTCTGTGCCTGCATATAAAGGAAAGACATGCAACTTCAATATTTCGTTTTCCTCAGATATCTAGATCTTGAAGGTTTGAAATGATAGACAATCAGTTCCATTCTTCAGGCCAGAAACATGAAAAGTAAGAACCACTTAATGCAGAAATTAAGACCATAAAATGTGAACATTTTTCATTTTTCTTGACAGTAATCATGTGCCTTTGTGCTTGCAGCTGCATTCTGGAATTTACATTCTTTTCAGAGATAAGTCTGCTGGTGCCAGACTACAGCTATGGAGGGACAGATGGATTTGCAGAACATCCACATAAAATACAGAAGCAGCATTGGAGCACACCATGCATTACAAAATCATAAATGTATGACTTTTCCTTTATTGTTAGATTAGAGCAAAAGCTTGAACTCTTAGGGCAGATTATTTCAAACCTATAAGAGTTAGCAACAAAATCCTCTAAAGTTATTTGGAAAGCACTATTTTTCTTGTGGCAGAGGGCTTTTTGTTGCTTTGTTTTGTGATGTTTTAACAGAATATGCAATATTCATTTCATACCACAGTGAAAAAACTCCATTAAAAAGAATTTTAAAAAATGTATTTAGAATTGGATGAAGTTTTGGTTTGTTAGATGATTATTCCTCCTCAGCAGTTTATCTCTGAGGAGACAGGTAGAATCAGCATACACATAGTAGATATGATCTACAACTGGTAGGTTTTATGCATAAAGCACAAGAGTTCTTGGTACTTCCTGAGTTTTACTTTACCTTGAACCATCACATTCTGTTCGCCCTAACAAGCACAAAGGGTTTCTTTTCCTACTTCTGAACCGTGGTGGTCACAACACAGATACGTTCATTAATTCAGTGAGAATTCAGACGAGATAACACAATTACTCAGAGCTCTGCAACCCCACATGGTTCCTACTGTTAATGTCTAGTGATGGTTTTCTCTGTCAAAAGGTCAGTTTATACCAGTTTAAATTAAACCTTTCTTTTTCAGAGATTTATTTCAGATATTATGAAACATATTTACTGGTGTTAAATTTCAAGTATGAAACTTTATATGATCCTCTAGGAACTAGGTACAGATAGCTTTTTATATTAAAGTTTCCTCATTTGTGTAAAATGGCACAAATATATAAAAGGTGGGAGAAGAAGATTTTCTACATTTGCCATAGCAAAAGAGAAAAACTGAAGACTTAGAAATTCTTGCAAAAGAATCCAAACAAAGCAAAAAAACCCCATTTCATACAGTGAACTACGCTTTTACAAACACTATTTACAAAGTTTGCTGTGCTGTTTGGAAATACTCTGCCCCTATGTTCTAGACTGATTGTTGACTTCCAGGGACCTTACAGAGCTTAGAGAAATAGGCGGAAAACCTTCATGATCATTCCTCGGGTTCTTATGTTTCATTGTAGGGGTGTCTGATTGGATTTCATGAAGACCCATAAATTAGGTGTATAACTAAAATTAAAATGTCATTTTTTTCTTGTGTCTTTGGTTTTGATTATTGCTATTTTATTTATGTAGGCCATTTTTATGTCCTCAGAGTTTAATAAAAACCTTAAAGTTTTCCTTTTAGAGCCTGAAGAAGCAAAATCTTTGTTAAAATAATGTGTTATTTTAAATTTAAAGAGTGCATGGTTTGTGGATTTTTACTGCCTGTTACTTGTAATGGATGGAAAATTGTTTCCAGTAACCTTATTTGAGGCCAGAGAGCCTTTTGAAGCCTCACATTTCTTTGGAATTCTTCTACAAAAAATATATTGAAAACACAAAATTATGTTTACCAGATGCTTTGAAAGATTTCTTTTTTTAAATTATGATGTGGAATAGAGCAATAAGACTTTTTATTTAATTAATTTTTGGGGAGATTATCTGTCCAATTTTTCAACAAATGAATGGAATATGGAAAGAAAAGTATTTCTGTTCTCTGAAAACAATATGACTTAGAAACTTTTATATTAAATAGCTATATGCTGAGCTAAAGTATTATGGACATTTTCACTTGAATTCACCACAATCTTTAGAATTGGGGTTCTAATCAGTCATTAGAATCACCAACATGAAATAACACAACCAAGGAGGAAATCCTCCTAAATGAAAAGCTTGGCTTTAGATTGTCATGCATCATTACTTGAATCCTAGGAATTCTGAGACCTGTAGTATTCTTTTGTGAGGAGTCAAATGGATCTCTGTGACACTAATGGTGCTTAGGCACAATGTCACTGCCAGGGGATGGAATGCATACATCAGTAACCTGTTTTGCAGTCCCTAATATTCTAAGAGGAAAATGAAGAGCAGTGCAAGTAATTATAAATATCTTCTTACTCTTGCAAAATATAGCACAGCTCTAAAACTGAGAAAGAAGGAAATTCAAAGACAAATGAGTGATTAGCAAACCAAACAATATCAAACCCTAAAATAGTGTGCACATTTAATTGCAGAAGAGATCTCTTTTCCTGTCACTCACATGCACAATCATCAGTGTGGAAATGATCATCTAAGCATGTAAGCCAACCTCTACTGCCATTTAGTTCTGTCCTGTGACAAATGGAAACCTCTGTCCAGGAGAGAGTCCATAGATACACTTGGATTTAGAAAAAAAGGATAAATAAAAGACCTTCTATAAGGCCTCCACATACAGTATGGAATAATTTACCATTTAATATATAACCCACTTCTAAAAAAAGTTTAAAAAAAGGATAAGTTTGGTTTGTTATTTTAGTTTTCTTAAATTTTGCCTATCAAAACCATAGGCAAATCTCCTGAGGTTTGCATAATGTATGAGGGCAGATATGTTGCACAGAAGACTCAGTGACATATTCCGGACAACTGTAGTCTCATTAGAAATCTTTGCTAAACATAGTAGGCTCAAAAAGAAAGAATGCAGTTTTACCAAGATCTTAGTTTACCATTCATCAGAAGTGAGAAGTTTCAGGATTTACAAATGCTATGCTATTTACCTTAAACAGCAAGAGTGAAATAGCAGGTGAGATCTGTATTCTGAGTAAATCCCATATTGAATGTGCTTAGTTTGCCAATTACTTTTCTTCCCTAATGCTACTTCTCCAATAATGGGCTTTCTGCAGGATAGAGCAAACCTTTGCTCTTCTATCATGCTCAGATTATTCCTCAAGGAAAAAATCCATTAACTCGCAAGATGGATCCAGATGTTACTTTCAGATTCTCCTGTGCTGGTGACATCCATGTGGTGGAAAAAAACACAGATGTTCTGTCAGCATTTTAGCTGAATCTTTGGAATTTGTAGTTAAGGGAAGCTGAAGTATGGTAGAATTGCATTTTAAGAAGCTGGTTAGTTCCCCCTTCAGCTATATTTCAAAGTTCAACAGATACACAAATACAAAGAAGGAAAGAAGGGCAAATTTCCTTGTAAACTTGAGAAGCTTTTTTTTAGTGTATTACAGATTTGAAGTTATTTCAACACATCAAAGTAATTCACAATAAAATGTTTGCATTAATGTTTTTTCTTAAATTGAAAGGATTTTTTTCTCACTGTCTATTCATTTTAATATAGCTATTTCTGCAGTAATACATTACTCTGAGTTTTCAGTGACTCTACTCAAAGAATATTTGTTTTAGAAATGTCATTATTTTCCTTTTCTTTTTTTTGGTAAAGGCTAGTAAAAATAACTATTCAAATTTCAAGTCTGCATTGACATCCTCGTTCATTAGATATTGCATTGCAGTGGTTACTCATCAAAGTGAGTTCCACCATATTAATTTTAATGTGTTCTAAATTGGTTGTTAAAACCATGATGTTACAATAATTTTGCAGTGAATGAGGAGGGTGTGATTTTACCTAATTGTTGTGAATTAGAAAACAAACTGGATACTCTTCCAAGAAAAAATGGAGATTGAGAGACCGGAGAAATTCTATCTTCATTATATTTCAGATAATTAGCATTTATAAGAGAGGAGAACTAATGATCTAGAGGAAGGCAATTTTTATGATGTACAGCTGTAAACTTTGTATAGAAGTAACAACATTAGCTGTAATGTGAATGCCTGACAACTTTGTGTAATATAATAGGATTATATTAGAATGAGGACTATATAAGGAATATTTGTGGAATATTCTTAATTTGAATAAATATGTATTAGTCAGAGATATAGGGATATGAGTCAAAAAACCCCCCTTCCTGAATTGCAAAGCTTCGTTGTATTTAAGAATCTCAGTAACCTATCAATTCAATAAAATTTATAATTCTAATTTTTGTTTAGGACTGCCAGTATTCATTAATGATGAAGGTTTTTTTTCAATTAAAACCAGTTCATTAGGCAACTTTTTACGCAGCCCAAATTTAAGGCCTTGAAAAAAAAAGAGATGGTCAGCAAAATCAAATTCAAAGGTGAGAATTGGTGTAGGAGATCTAACTCAGCCTCAGAGTGAACAGACAGAATAACCCATTTTGCTTGCACAGCCATGAGGTGCCATGTGAGAGCTTCTTGTGCCTTCAGTATATAACTGTCTGTGGGGAAAAAAAAAGGCACAGCAGAATTGGTAAGTGAGAAAAGCAAACACTTTGTGATAGCTGAATGATTTTGTGAACTAAATTCTATTATAGAGTCAATTTGGAATTGCAGGACTAAAAGAAAAAATCTATAAATGTACTGGATGAATCAATAAAAATCAAAATTATTGCAGCCTCACTAGATTTCTTCATCAGAGCAACAGGCTTGCTAAAACAATAGCTTCAAAAGGCCCTCACAAAAAAATATTAGTGGTGCTTGTGGGTTTCCAAAACCAAGGCCTGGATGCTACTGCCCTCCTTATGAGTGCATTTGGCTTGCTCACATGGCAGAAACAAAGCTAAAAGCTTCAGGCTCCAGGAATGAATCACTCCTGGCAGTTCCAGAGCTTTCCAACCTCCTACCTCTCTCCTGATGGACCATTGCTACTCCCTGCTAATCTGCAGATATGTCTAAGCCATTTCTCTTCTGCCGTGTGTGGGGACCCCAGGCAGGCGTGCCTGACCCTGGGCTTGCCAGCAGTAACCCACCCCAGCTGCCCACAGCCACGCTGTCAAAGAAACAGTTCAATAAACCAGTGATGGAGGAACTCCTTTGCAAAGTACTTAAGAGCTTTGATGGTACAAACTCTATTTCTCACCAGTAATTTATGCCTTGTGCCAATCTTGAAGTTGGGGCTTTCAATATTGTCATGAAACACAGGAAAGAAAAAATCACTGTGTCTGGATGAAAGACTATTGAGAACATGCTTGCATAGCCGGCAGTAAAGAGTAAAATTGTGTTAATTGAACAGCAAAAATGTAATTAACACATAAAGGATATTTTCTAAAGATCATTCTTTCACTGGAATAAGTGCACACATCCATATTACATGAACCAGCTTGTGAGTCTGACCTCACTATCTAAAATAACCTGTGGTCAAATGTCCTTTAGAATGATGGAAATTTTATACAAAAAAAAAATCTATTTGTTACCTCAGTTCTCCAGTTAAACAGTATATTTACAGAAGCATTATAACAGAGAGCTATAGACACTCTAGGAAGGTGACACAGTATCCTCAAGGATAAAGTCACTGGCATGTTTTAATGTCCAGTTTAAAACTGAATTTTCTCTGTGCTGTTCTAGCTATAGCAATGAAAGAGATTCTGATTATTCCTGATTCTTCTGTGACTGCTGACAAGTAAAGCATAAATTATGTATGTTCATTCAGTGCCTCACACCAACACAGTATTCTTTGTTTATAGTTTGTTTTTTTTTTATTGTTTGTGAACAAGCAAAGACGATGAAGAGGGAGTACCAGTCAGGAAATAGCAATTGAGAAAGACTGTGGGATATCTTCAATGGGAGGAACTATTCCACAGACAGGAAAGCACAAAATAAAACAAGACTAGGGAAAAGAAACATTTTTCTATCATATACTTTGTCTGCTTGCACTGCAGATTTTAGGTTATTAATGCTTGCACTATGGGATGTAGGCAAGCATGAAGATATTTGTGTGAAAAATAGGACTATTTAAAGGCCAGAGCTATTAGCAATTAAATATTTTGGACAGTTTTTAAAAAACAAATAAACTACTAACAGCAACTGTTAGGATTCCAGGGGAAATAATTTTTTCTATTATCAAATCTTTTTCTTAAATACCAAATCTTTTGTTTCCAGTGAAGTAAAAACTTTAAGCCATAAACACTTCTTGTTATATCTTTTCTATATCTTCAAAATGTAACATTTAAATGAAAGGTAGTGAAAATATATTTGTTCCTATTGTAAACAGACCTAGGATACCAAGTTTCATCCCATAGCCAATTTTTATGTCAGAGCTAAAAAACATTGAAAAGATGGTTCTACACAGGAATATTGACAAAACAGTAACTCCAGTGAAGTGGCAAAATGCTGCTCTACTATCAGCCAGCAGAGCATTAAAAACCACAAAAAGAATCAACTTGTGCCCCGTGATATTTAAGATTAGTATTTTTCAATCTTCTTATGACTGAATCTTATCATCTTATAATGAATATTCATGTTATTATGACTGTAAATTACTTGCTTTTTGCTAATTTTGCAAGTTTCTCTTTTGAACATATTACATTTATAATTATCCATTATATATTACACATCTTTTAACACATATAATTATTATGTATTTTATATGTTGTCAAGCATCCAGCCAACACAGGAAATATTTGCCTACACTATTTTCAGTCTGAAAAGTTTTTAACACTAAATTAGAGGAATTTTTATTTTTTTTGAATGAGTGAGAAAGTGAAGGTGAAAGAAGGGCATAATTCTGGTTGCTAAAATAAATTCATTCGTTATTGTTCAGTACCACATGAAATAGCAGAAAAAAAATTGCATTTGCATTATGTTCATAGAAATATTAAGGACTTACACACTTACTCAAAAGCCTAATTTAGCTCTCCTTTTCTTAATAACATGAAATGTATTAATGTTGAAAGGCCACCAAGTATTCAGAAATAATGAGCTCTGAAGCTTCCAAAGTCATCTAACCAATACTCAGCTGAGTTTTAATGATGAATAACTAGGCCAATCTTTTTTTGGTAACATAGAGCTGGGGATAAAACTTGGCCAAGCCAGAAGGAAAATGAAAGAGCAGCTTTGTGAGCCCATTTACACTCCCTCTGCACACCATCCACTAGATTGCTGTGTTGCTTCCAAGTCTGCTGAGCCAGGTACTCTGAGCCATCCTTCCCTCCCTGTTCTGTGCCTGTCCAATACATTTCCTGGCCTCAGGTTGCCCGTTTATGATTTCTTCCCAGAAAAAAGACGTCACAGCCCAGCTGCTCTAGACTTCATAATTAAGGCTGTCTGCTCCATTTTCCTGCCACCTTAAATGTACCTTTTCCCAAAACCTTACACTCAGCTCTTCAGGGGCTTGAGTTTAAAGCAAGATGCATCCATCTGAGCACACCATTGCACACGAAATGAATAAACATAGCCAGATGAAAGGCTAAACTGAGGCGCACGTGTTTGTGTTCTTCAGGCAGACTCTGTTCTGGTGCACTTTGTAGCTGGATAAAGGTAATTTGTAGATGTTCACAAAGTCTTTGCCTTTTTTTGCAGCTTTCAGCAGTAACACCCAGCTCTGTAAAACTTTTTTTTTTTCTTTTTCTAAATGTTTTTGCATCATGGATATGAATTTACAGACTTGCTCTTCACAGATTTATTTCAGTACCTAAGCTGCAGCCTACAAGAACTTGCTAGGTGATGGCAACTGCTTTTACCAGAATATTTTACTTTGTGCAGAAATGAGAATATTTTAAGGTCTCCAAATACCATAAAAAGCAGAGCTTGACAGATAATAAACCAAATAAAGTCACTGGGGAAATGGATAAATGAGATGCCATAAACCCCTTTTCTACCTCAAGTCAGCATGATGTGTGTTGATGCATTTCATTGTTTAGACAAACATTTGTTGAATTTCAAAATACAACAAATAAACTCCTCCCTACTTTTCATTGTAAAAATGGAATTTGATTTTCTTACAGTTATTTCAGGCTTCTCCACTCCACTATGGAGAAAAATAATGTGAAGGGTACTCATAAGTTCTTTGGGAAATTTTAGGAGGTTTTCATGCTGTTTGTTATTACACCTTTATGCCACTGTTGTGAATTCAGTGTATAGGTTTCCTTAACCTGAAAGGGATACATATTTAAAACGCAGCATATGAATTTAGCTACATTAGCCCTGTTTAAGTCAGTAAAACATTTAAATCCTCACATACCTCTCTGAAAATGTAATTGGTTTTGTTAGAACACAGTGGTAGCTTGATTGTTTCAATGCCTTGAAAGGGAGAATTATATGAACATATAAGATGTATTCAGTTTTGATTAACTTGATGTTTGCAAAGGCTATGTGGTGAAAGATATCTGTTAAGCACTTTTGACCAAGTACAAATCAAATTATATACATGTTATTAAGAGAAATGTAATATGTAAAGTCAGAAAACCATAAAAGTACATTGGTTTAACTTTTAGCTAATCTGTTTGAAATCAGACTGAATGAATTTTAACTAGAAACTTTTAATTCATTGTTCCTCCAATATGGACTCCTGTGAGGATGTAAATCAGCCTCTAGGGTGTATGTTGTATGACTGTGAGCTGGAAAAGAAATTTGGCAACTTCCGATAGGTGTGGTGTTAACAATTCAACTTAGTTTGCTTTGTACTGAAATGGAAAAGAATCTAAGATAGCTGTGCTTTGGGTTAGGAAGCTAACCCATCCTGAAATTCCACAGTAATATGAAACCAGATGCTGTAATACCTTGGACTCTACTGTAAGAGATGAAGATAGTTCAGGGCCACTGGAAACTTTCAAAAAAGAGGTTTTTCTGGCCACTACTACAACACAGTTATGCTGGTCATACATAGTCTAGATTTTAGGTAGATTGTCAGTGATGTTAAGGAAGTTAGCCTAGATTTTGTTTGTTTGTTTGTTTGTTTTTTTGGGTTTGTTTGTTTGTTTTTTGGGGTTTTTTTTTCAGTATGTCACATAAAGGATATTATATGCAACTTTCCCAAACACATTTTCTCCCAAGGAGAGATTCTGCTCATTCATCTCCACAGTAAATACAAATTCAACATTTTCAGCGTGGCATGCTGAGTTTAGTCTTAGAATTCTGTACAGTGATCCACAGTTTTAAAAGCAATGATTAGCCTGTCTCACTTTATAAAAATACAAATAACAGTGTGAGGGTGTATTTTCCATTATATGGTCATTCTCAGAGTCCTAAAGCAAGTTTTCATGGCATAAATACAGAAGTTTGTTTAAAAATCAGTTTTAGACTAGTCTTATTGAGCAATAAACAATAATACATTCAGTATAAGGAGCAGAGACCTCAGATTCAGAATGTCAGCACATAATAACCTTGTCTAGACCTGTATTACCAGTCAGACATACAACTGATAGCCAAGTGTGACTTACAGAGGACTTGCTTAAAGCTGCCAAGTAGTTTCCAGGTTCTTCTGCCAGCCCTGCCAGGCTGTCCTTGCTGAGATGAGTCAGCACAAGTCAATGCCAAAGCAAAAAACAGCTTCTCAGGAATTTTATTTTTTAGGACAACCGGGTCAGGAAGAACTGACTAGCAAAGACATGTTCTAGTTGGAAGATGGATTTGAGTTTAAACCAAAGAGAAAGAAAAACAGAAGCAACCAAGCAAATAATCCAACCATTTTCTCCAATGCTTAGAATACAGCTGAAGAAGGTTAATTTACTTTACTATACTACATGAGCTTACATCATGGTTGAAAGTTCATATCTATTTTCTAACCAAGTAACAAATCTGGAAACAATTTCTTGGTTTCAGACAATCTTCAAACATATGTTCTGGGGATAATATCGACTATAATTATCTTTCTTTTCTTTTTAAACTTCCCAATATGTGTTTTTACTGTTTCATTTAAAAAAGATTGATATAGAACTAGTGTAGCAACAATTTCTTTTTCATAAATTATCTTTTGCTAAATTACTCCAGGGAAGCATTCTGGATGGGAGAATCAATTCCATTCAACTCAATATCATGCTTTGAAAGATTGTCCCTAGGAGTGAAATTCTCATGGACTGGCATCACATTTGGTTTTGGTGTTGTGCTGGCCTGGGAGACTGATGGGCAGTTACTGGCCTTGACTGTGAGGGACAGCTGGACCAGCCAAGGCCAACCCACCACCCTTTCTGAGGAGCACCTGCATATCCAGGTGGTTACTGTTCCTACTGGCCAAATCTCTGGACTCCCAAGGCTCAAGAAGGCCTACAAAATCACATTATGGCCTTTTATTTTTCTATACAGATAATGCTGTTCTTAGTCATAGAATGGACCTTCCTATGCCTGTGATGAAGACATTAGTTAGTATTGGTCCCACTATGAGCCCTTGAGGGACGCCACCCATTACTGGGTTCCACTTGAATCTGAGCCCTTGACTCTAACTCTGTGGACATGCCACCCAGCCAATTCCTAACCCATCTGACAGTTCCATCTAATGGAAAATCCATATTTTTGCAATTTAGAGGTGAGAATGTTGGGGTGAGTGCTGCATTAAAGGCCTAAAGAAGTTTTGATGGATGACATCCATAAATCTGCCCTTGTCCACTGATGTAGTTGTTTCACCATAAAAGGCCACTAGGTCAATCAGGTGATGAAGTCATGTGTTCAGCTCCCTATCTGCCATATATTTTGACTCATCTTCCAGGAAATTCTACTTCGTGAACTTATCAAGCACAGAGGTGAGGCTGACTGCTAGGGAAAAGTTTTGTTCATCAGTGAAACCTGCCACAACCCAGGTGTTCAGTCTGTTTGCCAGCTGGTTCTTAAGTAAGGCAAGCCCAGTGTGAATGAATAACTGACTAGGTTTAAACTGATGCTTCAAAACACACGTATAAAAACATACCATTTTCTCAGTTAAAGGATGAATTAAATTACTTCAACATGTACTTAGTACAAATGGGCAAAACTAGTGCTATGTGAGATTTTACCAGACTAAGATTCACTATGGAGTAGCCTGGAACCTGATTGTTTCACAGGCCCCCAGTGCCTTGCAAGAGTGTGCTTTGGCCAGGACCACAAGGTTGTTTCTGCTGGTTCCTCCCTATTCTCTGGTCTTACTCAACACAGGCTACTATGTTCCACCTCTGCTATGCAAAATTAATTTCTTCCATCCAGTAGGGACTTCATAGTATCTTCCATGAACAGTTGATCCCAATTTTTTATTTTCTTCTAGCTGTTAAAGCCTCAACTGAGAATACCTCAGTTTTGTCTCTTGGCATCATTTGCAAGTAAAGCAGCACTTATTCCAAGTCAGCTTTTTTTGTCTCTTGGCTGGTAACTTCCTGGCCATGTTGTTTTGGTCTCAGAACATTTTCAGCCTAACAGTGGCTGTCACTAATTATATGAAGTGTGTTGCAGCTTTCAATGTGCTACAGAAAACATGTATGGACATCTAGTTATACCACATTCCATAGTGACAATCTATTATCTCCCCTACTCCTTTATCAAAACCCAGCCTGAACAATCATATCTTCTTTCTTTAAACTTCTTTCATCTCTAGCAATGCAGAAACCTACACTGTGCATATGCTCTCTGTAGAAAGTTACACATAAAACAGAAGAACATGCTCCTCAACAACCCAAACAAAAAAACTCAGAAAAATCTTTGAACTAGGAAGCTGTGCTTTGGGGATTTTTGTTTGTTTGGGGTTTTCTCTGCGTATCTTACCCTGTTATATAAGCTGGAAACTTATTACAGAAGGGAGACTGTTTTATTATTTTTCGTTTTAAAATGGAGTCAATTTAGATTAACAAAAAAAACTGCAGGGTAGAAGAATTAATTGAAACTAACAGGATGCCTGCCTGCCTTTCCACCTGGTCCATCAGTGACTATCCTACATCCTATTTCCCTACATAATTTCTTTTGTCCATTTGAAGCTCTTAGCTTCTGGGAATCTGCCTTGTCAGGTATTTTGAAAATATCTGGACAAGTTGAGCACTTTTATATTATCAGAAATAATTGATGATGCACCTGTATGCTTTGGAGCTGCATGCCAGGTACAAAAGCAAACAAAAATTACAAATGGGCAGTACTTTAGCAAGGAATTGCACTCAGTCTCATTTGTATAGTTTTTGTATGACAATACAAAATGCTTCTAAAAAAGGGTTATTAACTATCCACTTAGAAACTGCAAATGAATATTTGTCTCCCCATTATCAATCTCATTCCTTCTACTTCATTGAATATCTCTCTCACTGCTCTTTGTTTGTCATCCACTGCAGCAATTTATTGTGTGATAATGAGCAATATTTGTGCTGGGGCATTAAACAGATCACTGTGGTATCCTTTGAAAGACAAACAGATGATTCCAATCATAAAAATATCTATAAGGTCATCAGGCTCCTGTATAGATGTGGCATGTGACTCAGCTCCTGATTGACTATATTTGCATCACACTGATATATATATGATGCTGATAATATCAAACCTGTGTTCTTAGGTGGTATACAATAACTAACAGTCTGTTCTCCACCATGTCTTCTAATAGCTTCCTAAGTGACTGTTACATATTTGACTTTGCTTACTGGTTTATTAATTGGGGTACCTCTATATGATAGTGTTATCCCTTGAGTTTTTCTTTGAAATTGAATTAATAGCTTTGGTTTCTATAAGACTTTTTTTGCTTCTAAGAGCCCTGGGCTTTCACTCGTTACAACAGAATGTAAAGGATAGTTATTCTTGGAAAGTTGTTCACACATATTTCTTTACTGTCCATTTCCTATATATGTAAAAATATACCTTTTATTTTTACAGGCTTTTTCTTATAAGCAGTCAGTCAATGTCTGCTCCTTCTCCTTCTCCTTCTCCTTCTCCTTCTCCTTCTCCTTCTCCTTCTCCTTCTCCTTCTCCTTCTCCTTCTCCTTCTCCTTCTCCTTCTCCTTCTCCTTCTCCTTCTCCTTCTCCTTCTCCTTCTCCTTCTCCTTCTCCTTCTCCTTCTCCTTCTCCTTCTCCTTCTCCTTCTCCTTCTCCTTCTCCTTCTCTTCTCCTTCTCCTTCTCCCACAATGCATGTTAGTGAAGAGCTTGACTCTGCCTTGGTATCTCCTTCCAAGTGCAAGGGGGCAGCTGCTTTTCCTGCCTGAGGCCATCTCTGCTTCAGGCTGGACCAGCCTTTTCCCCTCAGTGTCTCCTCACAGGGTGGGTACTCCAGCCTCCAGTCACCACAGTGGCTCTGTGCTAAACTTCATCACTGTTTTAGGCTGGGTGCCCCAAAACTGAGGACAGTACTTTAGCTGTGGTCTAAGGAGTGCTGAGCAGAGGGGGATAATCCTCAGTATGCTGGCTCTTTTTCTGGGAATGCAGCCCAGGAGGCTGTTGACCATCTTTCTGCCAGGGCACTGCTGGCTCATCTCATTGCCCACTAGGCCCCCGAGTTCTTTTTGACAAAGCTTTTTCCCAGCAGGTCAATCTCCACTTTGTATCATTGCAAGACACATTCCTCCAATTGCAGAGATTTTCTTTGGCCTTTCTGAATTTCATGAGTTGCCTCTTGGCCCATTTCTGCACCAGGTCCAGGTCCATTTGGATGACAATCCTGTCTTTGAGCATATTAACTGCTCCTACCAATCTTTGATCATCTGCAAACTTGCAAGAGTGCACTCCAGTGTCTCTTCCAGGTCATGGGTAAATGTGTTAAGCAGAACAGGTCTGAAGACAGACCCCTGGGGTACTCCACTTCTGACTGGTCTCCAGCTGGATTAAACTATCCCTTAGTGTCTTTTTGATCCTGATTAGCTGACTGGTTTTTTTTCCCAACTTGCTTTTTCACCTCTCCCAATGGCAACACCCTAACTGGGACAAAGAATATTTCAGGAGACAGCATGAAAAGTCCTTCTAAAGAACAGCCCTCCTCTCATCTACAAATCCTGTTGATTCATTGTATAAGCCGTACAATGGGATGAGAAATTGTTGTGATTATTTAGTGATAAAGCCAAAACTGGATATGGAAGGTTTGTTTGGAAGTTTTGTTCCAGGCCTTTAAGTTCACTTGTGGTTGGCAAAAAACCGGGGCTGTTTCAACAGACAAGCTAAGTCCCTAATTCAGTGACACGTTTCTGTGGACAACTTTTTGAGTATGTAAAGCCCACAGGTTTGTGTGTAATGACCTCAGTGAACAAGGCCTAAATCTCCCACAATTCGCTGTTGCTTTATGGGCAATTATTCAAATCTCCTTTCTTTTTGCTTTGACATTGATTTATGTGTGAATTTGAGGCACCTTCCCCTTGATGTTAAAGAAAATTTGCTTGTGTTTGGCATAACTTACACAACATCACTAGTATGACAGGAAGAGTCATACTTTTAGAATAAAATCAAATAAACCAGCTGCAACTTGTTACTCTCAAATCTGCTGGTGACACCAAATTTCTTAACTTGGAAATTGTACAGCTTACTGCAACCAGTCACTGCTCAATGTGAACGTGTATTTTAATAAAGCCAGGAAGGCTGCTGCTTCATTCTTCGTCATTAACTACTCTTATCCAGTCTAAGAGAGCTGTTTAAAGTATTTCCACTTTCTGAGGTTTGAGTTGTGTTTTTTGTTGTTTGTTTTTTCATTCTGCTACATTATGGAAAGAGGAAGACTAGTAACTCAATCTCTCCAACCCACCTTTTAAGTTCAGCCTAGCCTTTCACTAAGGTATTCTCTTTTTTTCCACTTGACTCCCTTTCCTTAGCTCATGATTTCCTGTTTCAACTTTCCAGTCATACGCTTTTTTCATACTTTCCTTTTTGTGTGTTTTTCTTTTTTTCCCCACTTCTGCCCATGCTCAAAGCAATTGCAATCTCTTATTCTTAACAAATTGATCTTTTTGCATAATGCACCCAAACTCAGCTACTTTTAAGCCTCAGGCTCAAGTACTGCAGTGTTACTGTATGTTTTGTAAAGAATCTGTATTGAAAGGAGTCAACTAAGCCTAAGAGTTTTTATTCAATGACATTAATACCTGTGAAAAATATAACAAAGAACCTGGAAAAATGAAGGAAATAATAAGAAGAAAATTGTTTATTGTTTTCAATTGTGAAAGTAGCTGTGTTTTAAAAGATGAAAAGTTGTTGCCTATCTTATGGGGGTTTTCCTAAATCTCTTTTTCCTTAAGTTTGGTCTGCAAGTTGAAGCCATGATCCAGAGAAACCATGAAATTAAATAATAATTCATATGTACAGTATAAATAAGTAAAAAGGGATGAAAAGCTTGAAAACCTTTAGATAATTTTGGCCTCTTGGAAACTAGTACAAGTACAAGTACAAGAAACTAGTACTAGTACCATCACCTGAGCTAGGGTGACAAGATTTGTACACTGTAATACCACCCAGCTATGAGCAACAGAGACAACTTCATGCTGTAAGAACAAGTATGTTGTGTAAATAATACAATAATAATATACTAATAATATATACTAATACTTGATGCACCCCTGCTTACCATTTCTAGTCCTATTTTTGAAATGTTGTAGTCAAATCCTTTCCATTTTAATGAAAGCTAGATGCTGTCATTGATGGAAAAAGTATCTTCTTCAATATGTAATTTTTCTGTCTGTTTTGAATTTGGATGGAAAGTGGTACTTTCAGATACCTTATTTCTTTTCACCACTTCTGTTAACTTTACCTAAAGCCTTTGTACCTTTATTCCTGAGTCCTAATTATGATTAATAAAATGTCAATTTTATTAATTATAAATGACAATTAATATAAATAATGCAATTTTTCACTGCAAGTGTGCATGCAAACACAAGCTTCAGGACTTATCTGTCAGAGAATAGTGTTTAAAAAAGAATTATGTTTGAAATAGCATTACTTCAGACTTTGCACAACTTTACAGCTGCCCCTTTGACAGCACTTACAAGTTACCTGACTCTTTTCCTCCCTTTTTGCTTCAGCTAAATGCAAGATGATTTTTTTGTGTAAAATAAGTAACAATGGCATGCCTCTGTCACAGGGTCAGAAAACCTTGAGTCAAATATATACCACATGCTGCCTTGGTCACAAGTACATCTTACTGTAATAATAGAGCCAGTGATCTGACAGCTTGTCTCCTGGGCCCTTGCAAAGCCACCTTGCCTCTGAGTGCACATACAAAGATATTGTGTGCTTTTGCTTTGAAAGCTCCCTGGAGAATTTTTTCATAGGATTTTTCTTGCCTGGGATTGCTTTTGAAATGTGCAAAGGGACATGCAAACAGACAAAAAGAAATAATTTCTGTGGAAATATATGAAATATGTATTCTGCTCAGAGCTGTTGCACTTCCTGTGCTCACCAAACAGTATGTCCTTTTCAGCAAGGAGTATAAACAAACAAAACTAAAATCCAAGGGAATCAAAACAAGGGTACAAGCATTTAGGTTACATTAAAGAGGAGCTCCTTTGGAGATAACTCACCTCCTGAACTTGATGGCAAAGCATTTCAAACTTGGATACTTAATGAGATACACTAAAATATCATGTTCTACTGAAAAATCATGTGTAGTCACAAAAGAATTTCAAAATATGAATAGAAAACTTCATTACGTTGTAGCTCATTTATTACAATTTCCATGAAGATTTTTTTCTCCCTTGGTATTTGGAAAATATTTTAGAAGAAAAATCTTTCAAAATATTTAAAAGAAGTAATATCAAACCTTCATATTTCCACTATATACTTCAACATTCAGTGTTCAGTGCTCAACATTCTTCAAATGTCCTGGATGCTGAACATTTCAGAGGCCTTTTTTCTTTCATTAACATGTTCCAATAGCTTTAGGCTCTGAAATCTGAAAATACTAGTCTCAGCAAGTTATTCCTCATTTTTGTGAGATGTTTAATGGTATTGTCAAAACCTCTTGCATCTGCCTGCCTGAACCTGTGAGGAATTAGTAAAATGTAGGATACTATTAAGTAAGGTCTGCATGTCATCATCCACTTCAAGTTTCATTGACTCTTAACAGTTGGTGTTAAGTAAATATTTTCCTTGTTGATTTTTTTCTATTTTAATTTTAATTAGTGCTGCTTTAACAAAAACAAAGGAAGAAATTGAGGGAACATTTAAAATTTGAAAAAACCCTCCACTTAATCGCAAATTTATGTGAGTGGGCTCAGTTTTCTTAAGAAAAGTACAGATATTAGTGCTAGAGGAAGAAATTTTTCAGTCATACCAATCATGTCACATTTTCCATGTAGCACATGCATAAACAAATTAACTGCATTTATTAATTCTATAGTTTTTGGTTTAATAGTGGATTCCTCAACAGGTCTGTGGTCAAGACCTGATCACATGAACGAACTGAAAATTCCTGGAGTCCTTTATAGTTGTACTCCCACTAAATAACACCAAACTTTTCTCTACATTTCAGCTAAATAAAAGGTAAAAGCCAAGTCTGCCAAGACTAGGAGTGTGAGGACAATACAGTTCTTCAGCAGACTCCTAGGTTAAATCCAGTTGAAGTTATTTGACTTAATTGGAACATCTGTTCTATGAGGAAAGAGAGTTAGGGTAGTTCAGTCTGGAGAAGGGAAGGTGGCTCTGGGGAAAGCTTACTGCAGCCTTTCAATATATAAGAAAGATGGAAACAGACTTTTTACCTCAGGTCTGCAGTGCATTCCATGTAATCAGTAGTTGCATTCCATTTACGAAAGTTTTAAAGGTCCTGATGTTACAATGAACATTAAATAATATTTTACAGAATGCAGCTCATTCTGTAAAATACAAATACTTACAAATTTTTCAGCTTTCAAGTGTTTTTGTGAGTGTGCATACATATGTGGAAAAGAAAGATCTTTTCCACGTATGTGCGAACACTCACAAAAAACATTCAAGTATAAAGTAACTGACTCACCACAAGAAATCTAAAAGTATTTTATGACAAGCTATGTGTAATGCAGTATTTATGTAATTTGTCTATATGTCTGTATTTAAACTTCCTTTCTGTGTACTGGTATAGGTCTTAGCAAGTCTGATCTTGTAGCATTTAAGTTTTTCTATTCATATAGAAAAAAATATTCACAATGTTTGTAGAAAAATAAATAAAATAGAGCTTATGTTTATAGCACTTCCCAGAACTGCTTGGCTGTGGTTTTCAGTATTGTTCAAATGGCTTTAAAACAGGCAAGGGCTATCATAAATATAGAAGGCACTAAGTATGACTGCTGAGGTCATCTCATTAGGCCTTTCTTCCAATTCCTCACAAATCCTCAGGAAAGTTGCTGTTTCTGTTGAAGATATTCACATTTTGTTTCAGCCCAAAGACCTATTTTCTATATTTTCCTTTCTTTTAAAGCCATAGGGAAGCAAAGGAATAATTATGTTCCGTTCACCTCTGTCTCTTACTCTCTGTATTTAAATAATTCCATACATACTTTTTCTACTTCATCTGCAAGCAACTATTTATGTGTTAAACTCAATCCATGTGAGTTAGTCCACTGAAGCTTTACAGATACGTAAATTTTAGTATAAATCTTGCAAATAAAGAAAACAAAGGCGCATGGTGAGACGTCGACGAGAACATATCAATCTGACCCTGCTGAAAGGCAGAATCAAGGTACTTGAGGTACTTGAGGTACTAAGGTACTTGAGCACCTTTACAGGGCTATTTAACATATTCTGAAAAACCTCTAAAGAAATAAAACAAAAGTATTTCAATAATTTATGTTAACTGTTTACCAATATTCACGAAGCTGTTATACAACATGATTTGTCATTCTTGGAATTCAACTGTCTTACCTGTCCTTTCATCAGAGTGTTGATATTTGCACATTTATGAGTCCCCACTCAAATCAAATTGGGTGTTTAATACACTTGAGTATCAGTGCCCACTATGAATTAATTTTTCCTAAGGAATTACAGTATTTTTATTTGTATCCTTGCTGTTTGCAGATCAAAAGCAAACTCTTGCTAAATATCTACATTTTGGCTGTATTTTTAAATATGATGTTACTAGCACTCTTTCTTCAAATTATTCCTATTTTCTGGAGAAGATTTTTCAGTTGATAGTTACCTATTTTAAAAAGAAACACAGCAGAATCATACTTTAATTCAACTGTGAATAATCTAAATACTGCCTTCTGTTCTGCTTTCCTGAACGTTTATAAGCAAGTCTTGAAAATAGATCCATGAAACACAATTCAGGGGAAAAAAAAAAACAAACAACAAAACAAAAAGCAAAAATCAAAATTCTCAGAAAAAAAATCAACTAGAGCAAACAAACAAACAAACAAAAACAGTGGGGAAGTTCAAATTTGCCATGTAATAGACTTAATCTGTGACGAATTTTGATATACATGGTTTACATGTTCAAATAAGGGATGGAATCCATGTGTTTTTAAATTTGGGAAGTATGTTAGAACATACGTCACTTATGGAACCTTTTTCCAAAATTATGTATAAAAATGAAGGTGATCCCATGATAGTTTCTGAATGCACACATAGGACAAACTAATTTTTGTCCTTAGGTATGCACTACCTGTGTGGATACAGAAGAACTGTAGCAAAGAACTTGAGCCAAAAAGTTAAAACCCTGCATTCAGCATCTGCTTGTAAGACTAAAAATATTAGGAAGGTCTTATGTAAGAAGACAACATGAACTCAAGCCTCCTGCATTTATATATATAAATTATATACATACATATAGAAATCCCAAAAAATCACTTTCTCCCATCTTGCATAGTGTCCTGTTTATGCCCAACACAAAACATTACATGCTGACTAAGAGTTTTCCTGAGACAGGTCTTGCAAAGATTTGTTTCAATTAATTTAGCAGCTTTCCCTTTCCCTTCTTGTTGCTAAAATCCATATGCACATTAATTATGTTTGCCTTGAGTTAGATATCTAGACTGCCTTAGAAGGAGTGGGGGATGCTTATGCATTCCAAGCAGAGTTTCTTAAGCTCTTGCCACTCTAAATATTTCTCAGAAACATTTACCAAAGAGAGAAAAATCTTTTAAAAACTCATGCAGATGGTAAATCAATGGAAGAATGTTTCTAAAAATAGTGTGTGAAGATGGTTACAAATTGACTCTTGTTAATCAGTATACACAAAAGTGGATAAATATGTGTGTTGGCATTTTCTCTGGTTAATTCAATATTTTTCTGTTGGCAGATACCCTCGAATCCTTATGCAAATTCTAAGTATGAATGACCTCAATCCCCCATGGCAGTAATAATAAACATAATTGTGAATGGATATACTTATATCGTTGTTTTTTTCAAAGGAAGATGAAAGACAGCTAAGTTGTAGCATGATAAGAAATGAAGTATAAATCTACTTCAAGAATCCTTCATCATTACCTCCTAAAAAAACTTTTTCTAAATTTTACCAATCTCATTTTACTTGAAAATAATATTTTTTTTTATTTCCTTTGTCTTTCTCCTTTTCAGCTTCTTGCTCACAGCTCTAGCCCATGACAATATAAAAAACCTCCTATGTCTCCTGTGTGTCTCCTGTGTCAGTAAAACAAATTGAAAATGTCTTCATAAACACCCTACCTCAGACAACTAAGCAATAGTTCCAGGCCAACATTGCAAATGACCTGTTGTAAATCAGCAGAAATCGATTTCTTAAACCATGTTAGGTAATCCTAAAAAAAAACAAAAAAGAAAAAAAGAACCTGAGATTAAATTAAATGCCATGCCTTTGTTATCTGATGTTTTGATGTCCATAGATAATTTGACATCAACTGTTTCCCATAGGAAAAAAATATCTGATAGATGACTTACACTCTAATTTTGCCACAATTGGAACCTGATGAGTGCTATCCCAGGTGATCTACTCAGGAACAGATTTGATCAACAGCTCAGATTTCTACCATGACTGCCTGTCAGACACCATGACATCCTGTCCGTCTGGAGTTACTACTTCAAAGGTATTCAGAGGTCATTGGCTTTCCAGACACATGTCAATTAATAAACTGTGTAATGTCATTAAAGAATTTCTTTAATTCATTGACATCATTGCACTAAATAGCTGAGTGAATGTTTTTTCTTGCCTTCCAGTTCTTTTTCCATTACACACATCAGCAGAGAAGTTGAATAGATGCGTTAGAAAGATTTCTAGATTAGAGATGCACCAAACTATTCACAAAGCAGTGGCAAAGCCAACAAACTGGCACACCTATTGTTTTATGAAACTGTTTCTGGTCTGTTATTTCTAAAGCACCAGGATATCTCTGCAAAGATCATACAGCATAACAGCTGAAAGAAAATGAGTTCAATCTTTGTGCAACTCATCTGCTTCCTTGTACATCTGCCAACCTAGTTTGTAACTGTAGCTAAATAAAACAGCAAAAAAAAAGCATGTGAATATTTTTTAAACTTCTGTGAGTTTTCTATATGCTCATGGCTGTATATTCTACTGGGGCCTTTGAACGCAAATCAGTAACAATACCACTGAAGACCTGCAGGAGTCAGTTAATCTTAAAGGGTTTTATATGTCAAAAAATTAGACATCTAAGTTGAAATAAATTGCAAGTCAACCTACTATTGAGAAATTCATCTGTCCTATCTTAAACATCTACATTAGGACCAGACTGTTCTCTTTAAACACTTTCTCTTCACTGATAATGAGGACTCAAGAATGGTTTGCTCAGAGTTTAGATGATTTCAGCACCCTAAATGGAGCAATGCCATTCTGAAAATCCTTTTTTTTATTTCAGAGATATCTGAACGAGATATAGCTTTTAGTTTTCAAGAGAATATGGGCAGTAACCCGTGTTTGTAAATTTATGTGTGCTAATATATAGTTCCTGTTATTATAGATAACTTATATATACATATGAGATCTCAGTCTTAAAATTACTTATCTTTCCCAGTTTTAATCCTACTCCTATGCAGTATAAAATCAATGAACCTTAAAGCAATGTTTCTGTAAGTGTTGACTCCATTACTATACACTATACAATCTTCAGTGTAAGTATTTAACAACAAGGGACAAAGAAGGGTAATCTTATCTTTATTTAAAGATCAGGAAATTAATATATTCATGAAAAAGGCATAATAACAGTGATTAAAGAAAGACTAAATAGCTTGTTTAAGGTCGTACAGGAAGTCTGTGGTGGATCTGGAGCTAAACCCAGACCTTTCTCCTCAGATCTTTGTCCTGAATTTGGGACATGGGAAAAATTCCCATTGAGATGAGTCAATATATTGTCTGAATAAGGACAAGTGGAAGGAAATAATATATTTTTTCTAATGCTATTTACTATGATAACTGCCAGTTACTAGAGGTATGGATATAGGCTCATGTTACTTTCTGCATATAAGAAAAATCTTCCTTAGGGTAACAACCTCTTCACACAGTTTTGTGGGGGTCATTACATGCTACACATCAGCAGAAAGCTCTGAGCAAATGTGATTTAAATTTAGTTGTTTTGCCTTTCCAGTGTGTGGCATTTGGTGTAGACTTAATTTTTAAAACTTGCTATCCACAAATGTTTTAGATCAAAACTGGAAACTTTAAAGGTAATTACCAGGTCACATTACAGACATGAAATGGGTGGTTCTGCTAAGCAAAGACAGAAGCATAAAATGCTTATTTCTTTCATTATGAAACTACTAAATATTTCCATATTTCTGAGATTAGCACCATTCAAGGCAGGAGGAATGTGGGTTGGCAATTTCTTTTGTTTGTCACAAGTTATCTTTGCTATTGATTTCAAAAACAGCAAACTCAACTCTTATGTTTGTATTTTCTGAAAATGTGTGTTGAGTATCTGTAGCATATGGGTAAAAGATTGTACTGCAGGGAGGAATTCCTACAAATGCATTCCACAATGAACTATGTAAAAAAACCCCTGCCAATCCCTTTAAAGATGAGGTCAACCAAGAGATACAAGTGCAGTAATAGGGATCACTATTAAAACATAGCTCTCACCTTTGATAAAGATTAAAACTGCAATATAATGAGATGTACCCTTTAACATTTTCTTAACGCTCTTCAAAACTACATTCTGCTCACATTGGTATTGTGTTTAGGAGTTTTCAGATGTCATAAAATGCCCATTAAAATCTGACTGTGCAGCTCAACAACCATCTGATAAAGTTTTTCACCTCATATATATTTTTTAATGAGAGGCTGTGAAACCTTTTTATTTCATTCACAAAATTCAGAATATACCCTGAAAGTCTGGGCTGACAATGTCTTCGTTTGAATCAGCTTTCTCTAAAGCCAGTAACAAACAATCTGTGGATGCACAGAGAAGGTTTCCATGGAAAACTTGGTGCAAAAGTTAAAAACAAATTTAGAAATTAGTTTTTGCTGAAGATCATTCTTCTGTTACTGCTATCATGCCATGTTCAATCACAATGATGTAAAGCTTACTTTGATAAGCCCAAACAAGATGGAGTCATGCTTTTGAAAGGCAAGTAGTTGTATTTCTGTTAAATGCAATCACTGTGCAGTGGTTGCATTCATTAACATTAATGAATCAGGGAATACCAAATTATATTTTTACACGTCTCTTGAATATCTAGTGCAGGCATTTCTGCACTTCAGTACAAAGTAGAACTTCTCAGGGAGCTAAGTAGATCAAAGTCTGGCATCCTAGTCAAGATGACAAGGAGCTCAGTTTGGGTTTTTCAGTATGGCAAAGTGGTCCAAGCATTAACCAACCTGGAAATCTCGTACCCGTGTGAGTTGCAGGTTGCCTGGAGTGTATCTGTGCTCCATATGCATTGTCAGTGTCCATGTGGTTATGGTTTGTTTTCCCCACAAGGTTCCTGTTTCACAACTGTGTACATTTGCTCATGCAGGACAAGGAACATATCCTCTGGAGAAGCAATTATGGTAAGAACTCATAGATGTTGTAGGAGAAAAAACATTATTTTTCTGGCCTTTTCTACATTCATTTTGCACTCAGTATTTCTTTAAAATACTGAATATACTATTCTGGTTTTTTTCTCAAAGAAATGAATGAAAACATTTGCCTTGATATGATCCAGATGTTGTTTTGCAGTACAGGGCTGGTTTCATGCAGGAGCTAAATTGCATTCGTCCAGCAACCTGGTAGCCAGGAAAAGTACAGCAACCAGAGGATGCCTGTCTTGCTTTGTTCCACCTCCAATTCTGATTGTAAAATACATGCACAAGTCAAAGAATCTATAGTCCTTTTAATTAAGCCTTGGCAGCTAAAAATTCACCCAAAGCTACTTTGGAGTGTCAATTCTGCTTCCATAAAGGTTTATTTTGAATTCTATTTTAATTTCAGTTTATCTTGATACATTCTCTTAAGATACATAAAAAAAATCTTAATTCTTATAGCGAAAAATATATCTATGTTCTTTTTCTGCAACACTGTCTTCAATTTAGTATCTGTAAGCCTCATACAGGAGCCTTGGCTGCCCTGGGACACAGCTAAACTATAGGTATTGGTATGTGCTGGGTCTGAGTGGCAAGGTTCTGCTAGCAGGGAAACTATAGGGATGGCTTCTCTGAGGAGCTGCTGGAAGCTTCCTGCATCTCCCAGAGCCAATGCCAGCCAGATGGACCCACTGCTGGCCAAGGCTCAGCTAATCAGAGGTGTGCTCCTGTGAGAAGATATTTAAGAAGCTAAAAGAAGTTGCACAGAAGTAATTATGGCCAGAGAAGAGAGGAGTGAGAATATCTGAGAGAATCTGCCCTGCAGACACCAAGGTCAGTGAAGAACAACGGGCAGGAGGTGCTCCAGGCACCAGAGCTGAGATTCCCCTGCAGCCCGTGGTGCAGGCCATGGTGAGGCAGCTGTGACCCTGCAGCCCATGGAGGACCAGGGGGAAGCAGAGATCCACCTGCAGCCCTGGAGGACCCAACACCACAGCCTGGAAGAAGGCTGGTACCTCATGGGAAATCCATACTGGATATGTGGAGAGAGGAACCTCTGGACCTGGGGAGAGAGGCAGGACTTCTGGAGCCATGGAGAGAGGAGCCCAGGCCGGAGCAGGTTTGCTGGCAGGACTTGTTACCCTGCAGAGGAGTCACAGTGGAGCAGTCTGCTCCTGAAGCACTGCACTCCATGAATGGGACACACATTGGAGCAGTTCATGACTGTAGCCCATGGGAAGGACTCATGGGAAGAAGTTTGTGGAGATCTGTGTCCTGTGGCAGGGACCCCATGCTGCATCAGAGGAAGGGCTCCTCTCCCTGAGGAGGAAGCAGTGTCAGAAGCAACAAGCAGTGAACTGACAAAAACCTCCATTCCCGTCTTCCTGTGCTCGGGGGCGGGAGGTAGAGCCTGAGGAGGGAAGAATGGGGAGAAAGTGGTTTTAAAATTTGCTTTACTTCTCATTATCCTGCTGTAATTTTGCTTGGAAATAAATTCAGTTGGTTCACCAAGTTGAGTCTGTTTTGCCAAGATATGGTAAGTGGTGAGTGATGTCTCCCAGACTTTATCTTAGTTCGTGAACTTTTTATATTTTCTCTCCCCTATCCAGGTGATGAGGAGAGTGATAAAACAGCTTTGATGGGTACCTGGCATCCAGTCAGGGACAACCCATCACAAGGTGATATTCCATATATTACTAAACAAATTTCAGGCAGAATGTGTCTGTATAAACAAAAAAATGTTGTATTTAAACTAAATTAAATCTTGAAATAATTTTGAGAAGCAGGAACTTTGGTGTCATGACACCCTCCTTCCCACTCCAGTAATGTAATTCTTCTGCGAGATTTAAGTAAAGTTTTGGGGTTTATGAAAAAAAATTAAATATTAATTAAATCAATGTACTATGACCCTTTTAAGTATTCAGTCTG
Organism: Nicator chloris; assembly: GCA_013400495.1. NCBI lineage: Eukaryota > Metazoa > Chordata > Aves > Passeriformes > Pycnonotidae > Nicator > Nicator chloris. The sequence goes on along the minus strand of WAAE01016366.1, from coordinate 6,451 downwards.
TCCAGAAAATGGTTAGAGAAGCCATTTAAAGAAGTTATCTGAGGCCTAAAGGTGAAATTATAGTCTGTCAATGAAGCTTTTGATAAATAGACTTGGTGCGTGCTCAAGGAAATAGAAGCTCTTTGAGTCTGGTAAGTGGCTCTTTTACCATGCAAGGTTTTTAGATTCTCTATGGCTTAGCAAGCAAGAAACAGAGGCATTCCTTATGTTCCACTCTTTTTAATGAAAAAAGCCTATGATATGTTTGCATATCTTTGAGTAAACTGTAAAAATCCTTTTGGAAAAGATTTTAATTATAATAGCACTAATGTTAATCATACAAGATTTTCCTCAAAGCTTCTAGGTTCCTCTCTGCATATAAATTAGTGCTCCTGCCTATCCACAACAATTAAAGGTTGACTTTTATTATTTTTTTTAACTTTAAATAAAATTTTTTCAAGACATTTATGTACTGTTTTGAAAAGGTCTTCACTCAGACAGTGTCTAAGTTAATGTATATTTCATGGCTCTTCACATATTTTACTTAGTACTACAAGTGTTGCTTTGTGTGTGACCAGCTGTCAAAGTGAATTTGCCCTGAATTAGTAAAAAGAATGAATAAACTGAGCACCAAACCCAAGTAAGCCTCTTTTCTCATTGTTTTAACTTCAAGGCCATAAAGTTCTAATAATAAAGCTGACCTCTTGAAGAAAAGGAATTATTTTAGCAATTATTCCAACATACCCTAGCTAGATTCTAATTAAATATGCTAATAAAATAATTTTGTTCCACTTCAAATTCAATTACAGAATGCTTTTGGATGAAAAACCAATACTTTGTTCCTCCATTTAATTATTCATTAATGATTCACTGACACAGGTAGGATAGGACTGCATGTGGAAACAGAGTCTTTAACATGCAATTTTAATCCTACAGCTAATGCCTTTTAGCTAGCAAGTCTTCATAGTATGTGCTGTTCCGATGAACAAGAAGTTTTTAACACCTGAAATCCTGCTGTGGGCTTGTGGGTTGTGGTAACATATTCCATCTTTAATGGATGTCAGTTGAAACACTTTCGCAATCATGCATGATCCTGCTTATATTCCCAACAGCTGCAGACTAAACATCTCAATTGACTTCAGTCAGTGCCAAATCATGTGAGGGCTGCTCAATGTGTGGGCACGGACATTTGTTTACAGGACTTTGTTCACAAAATCTTTGTCTCTTCTCTTCAAAGAATTCATTTTCCTCTTTTGTGAGCACAATCCATGATGTGTAGATATCATCCCTGACTTACAGGAGTAGCCCTGTTCAAGGAAATAAGGGCATTTGCAGTTGCCACAGAATCCAAGCTTCCTCCTTAATAAAATAGATTAAAGATATTTCTAGAGTTTTAACTACCCTGAGGAGAAATTTCCCCTCCTTGACAATGGCTGACCCCTTTGTGAGGAGATTGTGTCAAGTTGCCTGAGCTGATGGACCTGGTCAGGATGAGGGATAGGTCTGGGAAAAGTAAATTTCCCTCTGGGGTGGCAGAAGTGTTTCAGCTTCCTTCCTTGGGTTGCCAGAATTTAATGAAAAAAATTGTAAAAATTGCATTTCTTTGTAAAGTAGGTTTAAGATTTGCTTGCCAGAACTTTGTTTTTGAAAGATACCACAAAAATTCTTATGACAGACTTCTTTAAAAGAGCTACAAGGTTTGAAATAGTTTAAAAATGCTATTTTGAATGGGAAAGGGCAAAAATGACTTGACTGAGAATCAATATTTTTACAATAAGTAGCAAGAATCACTCCTTAAACAATATTCAGTGTAAGATATAGGTGTAAATATGTATTTAATTTATTTCCAAAATGAACTTTCCCATTAAAGAGAAAAGATAGGCTACATATATTTTCAAACTATTTTTAAAGGTAAATTAGAATAGTTTCCTTTCAGTCAAATATGTGTAAAAATGCCTCTTCTGTATTTTAAATGAGAATATTTCAAGAAATCCTGAAAAGCTAGAAATGTTACAGTTTTTGTTGCTGTAACCTCTAATTTTGAGTCTCTAAGATTTATTTGGCTGAAGTAATAATACTGTGCTTGATCACTCTCTTTCTCTATCATCTAAAGACAATTTGTAACTACCTTACTAAATTTCTTTCAAAGAAATGTATGAGAGTTTTAAAAATTACCAGTGTGTTCAGTAATACTAATGTTTTCATATGTTCAGTGTTTTGTTTGCTTAACCTTTGAGTAAAGGTTACAAGTTTGCCTTAGTTCTCTTACCAACACAGGTAGATATTTATTGCTAATGACCTAACTACAGCATCCCAAGCTGCAATAAGGCAGTTTGCACCATGTCTGAACTGGGCATGACCAATAGCCAAATTTTCCTATCTGCATTGTTAGAGTTGCTTCATAATCCAGATATTTTGGAAATAAGTGTTTGGAGAATGTAGTTCTGTAAGTAGTCTATTAAAGGGAAAAATGCATATTTTAAGATAATTTCAGGATCCACCTTTGTTGGTGGCAAAACCCACAGATAGTCATAGCCTGTGATCAACCCTAAAGATACAAACAGAACATCATTTACACAGCACTTGACATATTAAAATGTAAATTTGGGACAAAAATTTTATCCTTTATATCTAAAGACATGGTACATATCACTTACAATTCTCATTCTGGTCTGCCAAGTATTGAATCAGCTGTCACTTCAAAGGCAGCGAACCGCAAGCAATCAAAATGACTCTTGAAGTTTTTAAAGATATTTTGGATTTAATCTCTGAAAAGGAAAATATCTGTATATCGATATTTCTCAAACATTTTTTAATGTACTAACACATCAGTTATTCACCAGACATCTTCAGCAATAAACACTTTCCAGATAAAAAAATCCATCAGCTATAAAGGTTTAGATTTTCAAAGTCGCTTGAAGGACTCAGGAACAGTGTCCATTAGAACAAATGGAAAATATGTTGCTTATTTGCTTCAGAAAGAGCTCTAGAGGTGTTAAGAGTGTACTAGATGTGATGAAAACAGGGATGAACTTAAACACATTTAAACTTCTTGAGACACACCTGGAATTATATTTGGAAACATCATTGGTTGTTGAGAAATACTCCATAGCTTTAAAATCATATCACACAACAAACTTCAATAAACTCCAGTGAACATAGGTTTGTTCACAAAAATGGTGTAAATGAAAAGTGCAATTATGAACAAACTTTATTAATTTTTATGGTGCTTGATAAAATGCTGGAACTTTTGGATTTTTTTCCCCCTTTTAAGCTTTTAATCATATTTATTTTTATGCCATCATATAGAAACATATTAAAGAGTTAGAGGTGCCAATTATGGGCACTGCAGGGATAGAAGGACTTAAACAGTACCCTTGTGTAATGTTATGAAACCTCTACTGTCTGCTCCTTCTGAATGAGGAAAACATGCAGTTTGATTTAATTTTTAGCCATTCAGTATGTGCTAATTGCAAACATTGATGTTCTGAATTGCATTATCTCTAGAGCAGCTCAGTGATGTTGTGGAAAACTTGGCCAAAATTGTTTAAACTTGCAGTAAGGAGGGAAGATCAATAGCTTTGTTAGCAAAACTGGAGTTTTTTCTTTGCTTTTTTGGTGCCTTTTTTGCATGTTTTGGTTTTGCTTGTTATGTTTTAGTCAAGCAGGATGAAATTTATATCTGCTTTTTTGTGTATTTAAAGCCTCTCATATAGCAAATATTTACTTGTGTTCTAAATTCTTTTTACAGTGAATAAGGACATTATTTCAATGAAATCACAAGAGCACATATGTAGATAACTGTAGATAAGTACATATATAAAACTCTTATAGAATCAAAACCCATATGAACCCATGTACTGTAAAATTCATGGTCCTCTGTCTAAAGTAATACCTTCATTAGTAATGCATGATTTACACCATTTCCTTCTTATAAAGCATGACTTTCATGACACTTATTAAACTCAGAAAGAAATCATGTTATCAACCCATTCACCTGTGTAAAGCGTGTTTTTCTTATTGTCTTGTAAGGTCAAACTAAATCCTTTCACAGATCATACACACTCTTTTTCTCTTTTTCTCTCTGTCTCTCTGAGAAAGACATTATACATGCATTTATGCTACACTTTTTTTCTTCCTTCACTTTTCCCCTCATTGTCCTACTTCCCTCAGCCCCACTTTCCTGTAAAAAGTTAGTTGAAACTGAACTTTTCACATCTCTGTGAGAGGTCAAACAAGAGTGAATCAAACACACATTTGAAATGTTCTTGAAATTTTTACTACATTGCTCTTGGCTTGGATAAGAAAAAGGTACTCAAAATGTGTGTAAGATTTAAGTGAATGGCTAAGGAAATAGAATGGAGATATATATAAGAACAAACACAGAAACAAACAAAAAACTCCCCAAAAAACAACAACCAAAACAAACCCATAGAAAAAACTTTAAAACTTGAAAATTTATCCCAACTTGTTGCAATCTCAAAAAATCACCCAGAACTTCACCCTGAATTACATGTAGTTTTATCCCTTGCCTTCACAGTTTCTGGGAGAAATGTTTAATCTCTAAACGTATTGCATCACCATCCGGGCCACAGTTGCTACCTAGAACATGCACCATTGTTCTGTGTGATAAATACAACCATTTTCTGCCTGGGGCTGTTCACAATGGAGATTTTCTACCCACAAACAATCTTGTTAGTTTCATAATTGCTTCCCCCTTCTAATGAAGGCAGAACATAATGAATGCCAAGCCAATCTTTTGAGTCCAAATCCAGGGATCTTCATCAAGACAGTGAATGCTCATTCTTTAAATAGAGCCGTGTTGAAAGTGCTTCTGCCATAAATACACTATAATAATTTTTCTTTAATGGGAATGTAGTATTTTAGTACATTACTTAATTAGGGATGAGCAGAAAAATTGAGTTAATTCCTTCAGCTTCAGTGAGTGCAGCAGAAGCAGTACATTTTCATTCATTGCTTAGAGACTCATTAATTACATTACAGGCTGAATAAAAAAAGAAAGTATTTAAAATATTATATATGGTAAAGCTTAATTTAATAATTTTAATGCTTACTGAAAGGATGAGGCTGAGTGGAGGTGGCATTTTCTTCCTCTTAAGTGTCATATGTGTGGAACGGATAAAATTTCAGATTATTTTTATGGTCTTGATTTTCTATTGGTGCAAAGCACTAGACAGCTACTCTTTTTGGGAGAACAGAAAGAGCCATAATCATGCTATTCAGTAATTAAACCCATTTACAAACCTGTGTGAGAAAGTCTGAGTGGAACAAACCAAGACTAAAGCTATTCTTAATAGAATATCCTGCTAGTTAATGTGAAGTGTATTGATAATTTGAAAAGTTAGAATGCTGTGCTTAAAGTCAACTTTTCAACTGAGTGTAAAAGTTCCCATGATTATTAAACATTCCAGTGTTAAATCATTGAGGTTCTTTTATGCAAGAATCTTGGCCACTGAATATGAAGAACTGTAGTTGAAAAGAAAGACTCTCTACTGTTGCCTCTGAAAACGGAAGTTGTTTTAATAAATTGAACTTTACATGAAGAGTAACTTGCAAAAGAAAAAGTCTACACCGTGCACTCCACAGTACAACAGGATGTCCCATATAATTCTTCCTGTAATAGTGTCTTTGGGTGTTATACTATTTGGTTTATAAGAAAAAAATATGTTAAAATAATAATTCATTTTATTAAGGATATTGCATGTGATATAACATTTAACAAAATTAAAATATACTGAGAAACATTATTTAGATAGTTCCACACTATGTTTAAATCAACCTTACTTGCTAAGGGTTTTAGAAGAAAGGGACTGCTGTGGTGAGAGTGTTCACATTTTTCTGACAGGTAAGAGTGGTTCTGTGTGCACTGAGGACTTGCTGGTTCAATTCCTTCTCCAGGGATGTGAAGCCATGGTTTCCCCACCTCTACAATACTGTCCTATTTTCTCTTGGCTGTTGTGAAGAAGAAATGTATTCTACGATTTATTCTCTGTTGACATCCTACAGTGCACCAAGGCCTGAGGTGCCTGAGGTCCATTTCATCAGTGGAAGAGACTGAAAGTAGCATCCTATCCTACAACTGTGTAAACTGCTTTAGCTTCAAAGAACTGGGGCCACAAAAACATTCAGAGGGCTGGAGAACCTTTCCTATGAATACAGGATGAGAGTTGGGGTAATTCAGCCTCAAGGATAGAAGGCTCTGGGGACACTTCACTGTGGCCTTCCAGTACTTTAAAGGGGGCTTATAAAAAGGAGGAAGAGGGACTTTTTATATGAGCAGACAGTGATAGGACAAGGGGGAATTTTTTAAACTGAGAGAGGTAGGTTTAGATTAGATGTCAGGAAGAAATTCTTTGTTCAGTGTTAAGGAAACTTCCCAGTCTGACCATTCTTGAGCCTCTCTGGCAGTCACACTCCCAAGACCAGAAACTTTCACTGCTGGGACCGGAGC
>WAAE01016365.1:35215-92886 GCA_013400495.1 Nicator chloris | reverse complement strand
TATTTAGAGAGCTTTTGCGCATAAATTTTTTAAAGTAGCAACATAAGGCAGGCCAAAGGGGCTGCCAACAGAAGTATTCCACATATATGCTTCTCTACATGGACATGGGAGATAATTTCATGAATTTGCACTGAAGTAAGATACAATTAAAAGGTTTAAAAATTGGGCTTCTATAATATAATAATATTGTTCTTACATTGTTTTGCTTCAATTGCTTGTTTTTAGTATTTTTCAGTACCACATGTACATATACACATACAGATATATAAATATAGAGATATACTTTCCTATTGATATATAGATATATGGATACATCTTTCTTCACTGACTGGTTACAAGCAGAATACTTTTTCATCTGTTGAACTTAAAAAGAAATACACTTCCTAAGAAGAAATAACAAGAATCACCATGGTAGTAAATTCACTGGAAGAAATTCAGTACACAATTAGTTAATCAACTCTAATGATGTTAAAAATGTAGAAAAACATTGTTCACAGTCACATTTTATCTTCTAGTGGAACAATATTTGCTGCACCAAAATAAAAGAAATCAAAGGGAAAACTTACATAACAAATAACACACAATAATTATTAACTATTGGATTACTGATTACAAGAAAACAAGACACAGCCTTAGAGAATACATTAATTTTCACTTTTAGTTCATGCAGAAAACAATCAAATGCATTTGTGTATTTTGCAGAAGAAAAGAGCACCCACAAAGCACTGGTTCAAAAATATTTGTTCCTGGGGACCCCAGGCCTACGTCCACCCAAATCAGTGCAGTGTTGCAGTGATGGCTCTGGAAATACACTGTCCATTTGTGGCATCAAGCACTCTACAACACAGATGTTGTTCTCAAACAAGGGACTTTCCAAGTGATCTGGAAGTTCACAGCCTCCAAAGCAAACCAGACAGCCCTTTGGTCATGGCTTGGACTATCCTGAAGGATCCCACCATACATCCCTACACATCAAATATAAATTTTAATAATTAGGGCATGTCCAAGAAGCCACAATAAGCAATCTAAGTTTGGGGTTTTTTTTTAAATTTTTTGGTAGCCTGAAATATATTTACCCAAGTTAACAATTAATGGGATGACAGTGGTCCAGAGTCCCAGTAATCACTGAAGCTAAACACACTTTGTACACACTTTGTGTACAGGTCTTGGACTTGTTTCCTTAGTTTGTCCTGGTTCACTGACTACAATGCAAAAGGAGGTTTCCAGATATCTGGTCTTCAAGTCACTTTTTGATAAGACAGCTGGGTTCTTTTTCAAAATATTACTTTGAAAAAATCACAGAAAATAGTAAGTTATCTTCAAAATGTTGAACTTCAGTTGATCCTCAGGAAATTAAGCCATTACTCTACAGCACATTACTGCAAAGAGTCATGTACCTCTACCATTTTCATTTTGTACTTTGTTGTTGTATTTGTTATTATTTGATATTTTTTTTCTTCTTAAGCACAGATGCTTTTTAAATCTCACAGACTTTAATAGCATTTTCTTGTTAGATAAAAGCTGTGAATTGTGATAAGAGTTTTATAAGAGCAGCTAAACAAAATGGTTCTAGTAAAAAGTTTCAGGCTTTCCCAGATCATCACATCTAAAATTGGAAAAAATGAAGTCTCAAAAACAATAGAAAAAGAGATATTACTCTTTTACATCATACAGATTTGAATTAACATAAAATGTCAGGCATACTTCATATACACATTAAACCACCATGTTTCTTTTAAAATAAATGTATCAAATATTATATGTATGTTCTATTATTCCTGTGGTTTTCAATAAATCTGAATCCCCATTTTATTATTTTGTTCTAGATATTTATGAGCTACATATTTAAGAGAATTAACTGCTTTGTATTATCCTCTGCTTCTCTATGGATTGTTGTGGAAAAACACAACCAAACAACAAACACAATCTGACCTCTGACACCTCATAAGTGAAGGATTTCAAGGAGCTGCTAAAAACTTGGGAAATGTTATTCACATTCCTTCAGTGATCCCTTTGACATTTGTTCTGGGCAGTGCCTTCTCACAAGACCTGTCCAGCTCACTTTTGGTTTCAGAGAAAACCATCCTTTTGACACACTGGCGATTCTACCCATTTTGCAGCAGGATGTCATTCGTGATCCGGTGCTGATCTGCAATGGACAGTTGAGCTCCATTCATTTTGAAAAACAGAAATAATGAGTCGGTAATAACTGGGCTGAAAGGTGCTGCAACAGATCCATATCATATTACTCAGAGAAGTCAGGAGGCACAGAAGTTAGGCAAGCAGCTCAGGACAGAGGTGTGAGGGAGTACAGGCTCTATTCCCACATCAGCCCCTAGAAAACTCTGTCATTTCTCTGCATTTCAATTTCTATGAAAGAGAAACAGAGGAGATGACAAAAAAATAATTTGCAACTTGCTCCAAGTTCTACTGATAAAAAGTGTCCTGTGAGAGCTGAGTGTTACAAATATCCATACCTGAAAGCAATAAAAAGGATTACATCAGATTTGTCTCTGGGGTCACACAGCACCAACCCCTGAACTTTATTGAAGATGTCTGTCATGCTTAAATCCTACCATTTGATAGAATACTGACTGACACCAAATGCAAAAAGAAAAAGAAGGGAAGGGACTTCCTCCAGGTTTTTTAATTAGTTTTTTTTTTTGTAAAAAAAAAAAAACAATTTCCTTCAGCCTACCCAAAAATGTCCCTTGCTGAAGCTGGTAAGTGGAGCCCTTTGTCCCTTCCTTGTGCTTCTTTCTGGAGCTTTCCAGCTTTTCAGATCTGCTAAAAATACTGCCAAGACGATTCAGCTTTCCCATAAGAGTCTCAATAATTCCACATGCAAAACAAAAAACACTTCCTCATTCTTCCATTCCCAACCACTGCTCATTAACTGCTTTAGCCTTCTACATTGCAGTGTTGTTCCCTATCAGCTTTGATGATTTCCACAATGTTTTCACAGCTCCTATTTCTAGCTACAACACCTTGAATTCGCTAAAAGAAAACAGGTTTTAGAGTGATTCTTTCCTGCAGTCACCAAGTACCTCACATTTCTAAAAGTGGCTGACCTGCTTTCATCACAAATCGTTTAAATTTTATGTGTGGTTTACTTCCATAATGCTGATAAAATTGTTGGCAAGATGCATGGCTGCTGTTGATTCCTGAGGAACTTCTTCAGAAAAAACATCATTTGATGGCTCTTTCTGTTATCTATTCAGGTATTATAAAACATTCCTCTACAGCATATGAACTGGAGAGAAAAACATCATTGGGACATCTAGGACATGGCTTTAGCTTTACTTACATCTGAAGGTTCAAACCTCTGCGTGAAATCAAAAAGTCCCAATGTGAAAATATTTTCTCATCCAGATTTTAAGGTGGAGATGATTTCAGTTATGTCCACTAGGGAGCTGATACCTGGAGTTTGCTCTTCTCCTCAGAAATGGAGGAAGAAAATGGGGGAAATCTGCTTTAAAGCAGCCCTTGAAAAGATTTTTTTGGGCTGCCAGGATGAGGACCTACATTCCAGATGACTGAGGACATCTGATCCTGATAATGACTTTTCAGAGCAGATCAGTGTCTGTTTGGGTTTTCAACAATGTTTGAAGCCATCAGGTCCTGCTGGTAACCCTGTTAAAAGTTTCAGAGCTCAGCCCTTAAAATTTTAATCCATATTGGATCCAAACTTTTTATGAGCTTAGATAAAATAAGACCAAGACCACGGAGCAGTGGTTTAATTATTAAAAAAGAAGGGTTTTCATATTTCCATGTGCAGATGTATTGCTGATTTTTCCTGAAAAACCCAGCTCAAATATGCATAGCTTTTCTGAGACGTGTTTTTATAGTAAATTTCCCAACAGCTACATGTTATCTCTCTCTTCTTAGCGCCTTTTTCTTCACAGGGGACAAAAACTGGATCTTTGCTCTTCTCAGAATTTCTTAGTTCTGAAACGTTCAGAAACATGGTATCTTTATATGTATATGTAAACATGGTATCTTTATCTTTCAGGCATACTGAAAGAAAGTTGGTACAATTTCATAAACCTCACTTCTTTAATACAATCCAAGAATTAAGAATAAAGCAAAGCTGGAAAATATTTGAGAATTATGACACTGTGAGGGTTGTCTTTAAAAACTCGTCCTCATGGCTCTGCTTAGCTTTCTCTCCCCATATTTCATGCTAATAAAAAGAATGTTCTTTGGGGCAAGAACATTGCTTGGTGTCTTACCAAGCTCAGTGGGGAGGAAAATCTGACAACCAAGTAGTTATTATCATAATTAATTACTTGCATCATCCACTGCTGAAGATTGTATGTCCCAGTGCACCAGCCCTCAGCAATATGCATGAAAATCTTGGAGGTCTGAGCCCACAGCTAAAGAATTGAAATTCTCAGGACACATATTTTCAATTAAACTATTTATGTAATACTTCAGATACTTCAACAATAGTTTGCTGAGGCATGCAGGGTATCTCAGCTATAAAGAAAAGAGAGAAAAATAATTAATGTGGTCATTTTGATCTTCTGATTTCCCCAAATTTATTTTCTTTAGTTTTTTTTCTAGAAAATTTAACTGGTAAATAAATCAACAATAAGTCAGCAGCTGCTCTGAAGTTTCCTTAGTTACAAGAACAATCATGTAAAGCAAAATAATTCCACTCTGCACTGTTACACAGGCCAACACAAACAATTCAGCCAGCTGATAGCAAGCTTTTCTTTCCCCAAATAGTCTTTGCTGTGTTTCAGTGCGTCTCCATGAAGGAATAATTATTGCCAATAATTGGTGAATATTTCTAGTGAAGCAATGTCTCTCTAACCCAGATGAGATTCTCAAGCCCTCTACGAGAGTCCATGTACACACAAATTGCAAAGATGGTCCCAGCTCAGAAAGCTTTCAATTTAAATCAGTAGGACGGACAAACACCAGGAGAAAAACAGTACTATTTTTTCCTGTTTTGCATGTAGGTTACTAAAGCCTATGAAATCCATAGAAATGTGCAGAATCATAGAATGACTTGGGTTGGAAGGGACCTTAAAGACCATCTAATTCCAACCCCCTTGTCATGAGCAGGGACAGCTCCCAGGCTGCTTAAAGCCCTATTCAGCCTGGCCTTGAACACTTCCAAGGATGAGGCTTCCACAACTTCTCTGGGCAACTTGGTCCTGTGTCTTACCACCCTCTGACAATGGAATTTCTTCCTGATATTTAATCTAAATGTACTCTCTAAAGGTTTAAAGCCATTACCCCATATCCTATCACTGCATGCCCTCGTGTGAAGTCCTTCTGCAGGTTTCCTGTAGGTCCCTTTTGGTTCTGGAAGGCTAAATTAACTACCAATGGTAAATTACACAGGCACGAATCTGAGTTTTCACATTAAGAAACTCCTACTAAAAGAGGAGAAAACTCAACCATGCCACACTGGAGTGCACTGCTGTTGATGTGAGCACCTCCTTTCCCAGCGATTTTGGAAATTTACAGTTTCTTTGTGGAGCTATAGAGAGCAGTTTGAGGTTGACCACAGACTTTACCATGATGTAGCTTGAGGTGTTTAGAGGACTTTACAAAGAACACAGGAGTCTTCTGACCTTCTCAGACCCACTTTAGACACAGAGGAGACTATCAGACTGTGTGTGCTGAAACTGCGTGTCTTTTCACCCAGCAGAGAGGAGAAAAAACCTTACTAACTTTTTTATATTTCCACAATATTTCAGATCTGTTTTAAACCTAGGACTGAAATCAGTAATGCCAAGGACATAAATGTCAAGGCAGCTCTTGGTGTATGCTGCCAAACTTCATCTGCAAGGAGATGGGCACAAAATCCTCTGGGGCACATCACTGCACTGAGACTTACAGCTGCACTTGGGGCTCAGTTCTGAGAAAGCAGTTAAACATTGGAAGTGTTCTCTAACCTCAACCAAATCTTAAGAGAGTTGTCAGTAAATAAGCTGAATATGAAGGTAGGCACAGAAAAATCACTGAGCACCTGCCCTTCCTGCACTGTTCAAAAGTCTAACATAATACAATGTCCCTTTCTTTAAGAGAAACGTCTGGATGCTTGCTGTGGAGGGCATAGTCTGACTACCAATATTGCATTGCTTATAAAGCAAACATCATGCTGAAATCTTGGGACTTTGTGTGACTTTTTATCTGTTTTTTTTAATAGAAAATATGTAATGACTTCTACTTGTGAAGAAATGCAAAAGTATCACATTTTACAGTAAGTATTTACTTTTAGATTACTAATGAAAGTACACTTTGGAGTTTTGCAGATTCATTTGCATACTTATAAAATCATACAAGCATTTGCAATAAAAAATTGAATAAATGTTTAAAAATCTAGAATACGCAAAAGGCTTTTTTCTCACTAGCCTCTGGAAATGAAAAAGCCTATACATGGCATGGCCATAGACATCATCTAGCTCCATGTGACCTAAGAATGGACTGGCTCCATCTGAAATTGAGGCCAAGGGAGAGAAGAGCTGTGAACTCCCAGTTCCTGCTTCCACAATGCAGCAATGGGAATTCACTGCTCTCAGTACAGCACAGCAAGTAGTTTCTGACTACATGTGGGAGATGCAAATTATTCAAGAGACTTCCTCAGCTACTTTCCCCTTCCCTGTTTCATACCAAGTTTGTTCAGAACTAAATATTCATATAACAAACATTCAAATGCGACAGAGAGCAAATCATTCATAGCAACAAAGGCACACAGTTGGGAGAAGAATATGCCTTGCTCCTGTAGTCAAACCTTTCAGACCTATCAACAGAGAACTCCTGTGTCTAATATTGGGGGAATCAATTATTGCCAGACCTTTACAGTCACCTTGAAACATGAGCTATTCTTGCATGACTAAATTATCTTCTCCTGTTCTACATTTGAATGATTCAGGTTTTCCACTGGTCCACACAAGATGTTTAACTCCAGTCCCCATTTATTTTCCTGGGGTTGAGGGTGTAATGATGAACCATTTGCTCTACTAATACTACCAAGTGCCAAGTGTGTGTCAAAAATGGTGTCTGTGGAGGTTTTCCTGTGCTTTTAGCTTACAGATCTCCTATTATTCCAATTCTGGACCTTAACTAGGCAGTATTTGTCAGTTATTTTGTGGCACAAACGAATAGGGCCCGTGATGAAACCAAAGCAAGATTTAAATTCTGCCCTCCAGAGACACAAGGTTACCCCAGGAACACTTGACCCACCATTCCTTGTCATGGACCCCTTAGAAATTTCTGTATTTTAACCTTATTCATGTTTCTTTCCTTAACGTATTTTCTTTTATACTATTCTATTATAGTGGTCTATGGAATGCAGTCTGAGTTCCAAGCAATTGCAGCTCAGCTTGGAAAGGCTGTCTAATTATTGGCATCACTGTGAGAAACTGAACTGTTTAGGGATAATGACTCAAAGCACTCTCTTATTTGTGGAGAGCCAGGGTGCTTTGTTGAAATGGAGGAGGTGAGCTTCTGATCTGCAGAGGGTGGGTGATGACCTATGAGTGAGATAGGAGACAGATCCTGTGGTGCCTCTTCTTATGCTGAGTTGCCCTCCCTTGCACAAACCGCTGGGTTGTGGGGCTCCCCCTCCTCTCCCTGGGGAAGTACCAGGGTACTGGGGTGTGGCCTGAGGTCATTCATCTCTGCTGATGGACTACAGTGGGCCATAATGAGCTGGTGGGATGGGTAGCTGTGTTGCATTAGATGTCAGCTACATGATCCACAACATTATATCACCCAGTGTGAAGCCCCTGCTCTGGGTGAGGTACCTGGGCATTCCCAACTGAACCTGAGTGAATATAAACTCAGTGGGTGTTGTGTTCCTTGGATTTTCCAAGGGATTTTTCCCCACCACTTCTCTGGTCTTCCCCATCACCTGACAGATCTGGTCCGTGACCACCACTTTGACCAAGGCTGCAGAGCAACCAAGTCTTGTTATGGTAATCACCATACATGTGGCTGTGGATTGTTGTCTACAGCATACAAGGCATGGTAAGCCATCCCTCCTGAATGGTTGTATCAAAAAGTCTTTTTACAGTTGAGTGTGAATTAAAAAAATTATTTCCTGCTCTAAGAAGAATATATTTTTTAATTTGTATAATTTTGTCTTATCCTAATTGCAACTTTGCAAAATGTTGTCAGCTACAAACCAACATCCTTCCTCTAACAGACCTCTGAATTCTTGGATGTTTCAATTAATTGCTTCTGTCTCATCCAACTAATCTCCATTACCTATTAGTTCTTCTTAGAAATTAAATGAAAATATATTTCCTAACAATTGCAACACTAAGGTGATACATATGAGGGGCAATTTAGCTTTCACAAAGATTTGAGCTCAGGACAGAAAGCTTTGGGCCTCTTTTAACTGGCTTGCTCCTCCAGGATGAAGAATAACAACCATAAGCAAAAGCTGTGATTTTAAAGGTGTAAAAAGGGGTTAGAACTCACAAAAATACAATAATAAAGTTGGATTAAAATAGATACACTTTCTCCAAAATCCCTATGTACCATTCACAGTGATATATTTCACAGAAACCCTTTTGCAATTTACAATCCCAGCGGGAGCTTCTTTCACACATGGACAGGAAGTGCCCATTGGCAGCTTGGTGGCTGACCAACACCTCCAGTTCATGAATAGGTGACAGCTAAAACAATTTCAACATTTCAACTACTGCCTTATTCGTCAAGTAATGGTTCTTTGCTAATCTGCCTAATTTCTTCCTCTTCTATCCAAGTTTGAAATTGTTTGGACACAAGAAAATTTTTGCTCCAGTGTGAATTTAGGCACCAGTCTGTCCTGAAGCACAGGCAGAGGGATTCATGCAGTTCTTTCGGCTGCTGAAAAAAACAGACCATCTTGTTCTTTTCTTCTGTTGATTCTTAAATATTTTTCAGTGCTCTTCAGTATAAAACCCCAGGAGAAGTGATAAAACTCCACTGACTGATTTTTTTTATATATGCTAGAAACTTGTGCCCCTGGCCAGAAAGCTGTTTGCAGGAGGAACATTTTATTAAAAATTGCAAAAACAGCCCAAAAGGAAGGTTGCTTGCCTTTCATGATGGCTGTTGTTCCATCTGGCTGGCTGAGGTCATTAAAGTGTTGCTTTGGAAGCCCTCTTGGAAGATGGATGGTGGTCACCAATATTCAGTGTGTAAGACCCAAAAAATGTAAACGTGCTTTCGATCAATGTTAATTGCACTGGTGATTACATCAAATATGCAAATTATTCCAAGAAATCAGATGTGCTTCCAACATCATAACTGCATCCATCCCAGCAAATTAAATGTTCATGGGACTTTTCCTTGGCCACGGAGCAGCCTACAGCCACTTAACTACTCCCTTGACCTCCACGATGATGGGGTATCAGACAGGCAGACTGCTGAAAATCAGCCCCAGCCCACACTAAATCTAGGCCTGGCTAAGAGTCCAAGTCAGCCCTGGCCAAAATAGGAATGACTGTGCCCAGCAGGATGGGTGATTACAGGTGCTGGAGTCTGTGGCCTGATTTAATATTATCAGTGTAGACAGCAACCCTCAGGAACCAGAATTGCACCCAGAACTTTCTTCTCACTTCCTAAGTGCAGTATTGGTGGGTCATGACCTGGTAGCACTCTCCATCAGACATCCATCATCCAGACATCTATGGAATTAACTATATTTTAGCTGACACGGCTGCTTCTGCATTTCTGTTCCTTTTCTAGAACAAACCCTGCTGAATTAAGATGGCTATGTACTCTCAATCTCATCCAGTCCAGTCTATCCAATGCCATCCAGTCCAAGTCAACCCTTTCTGAGCAGGTGTAAAAGAGCAAAGTCTGGATTCCCTGCCCTCCCTCCCTGAGGTGTATATTCTGAACTCTAGAGATGGATATAGAAATAAACCCATGATGGAATAACTTAGAGCTTCCTACCACATTAAAAAAATGCATCGGTTTGAATTACCTAAATTACAAAAGTTTATCCTTCTTTGAGGACCCTTGAAATCAGTAGGCCAAATTGAGAAGGACTTTGGCAAATGGAGCCCAACAGAGCCTATCCAAGGAGTCTAAACATGACTTTTAAAACAAGGGTCTTAAAATCATTCAGTATTTCACTTTTCATCATTTGAAAAGCAGAGAAGGTGGATAAAGCAAGAAGGAGACTGTAAGATAAGTTGAGCATTGTTGATTTCCCCTCTGATCCATGGGAAGAGACAGATACCCTCAGATTTACAACATTTTGTATATCAAGGCTTCTGTACCCAATACATTTATTTTCTTTTTTATTCTCGGAGAGGTATGGTGCAGCTAACATGATCTTGTAAAAGACAGCAATTCTGCATTGATAGTGTTTTTTCAGGGAGGGAATATATAGAAAGAGATGCCTTCCCACAAGAAGCTCTTGCTTGTGCTGCACTGAACAAGTGAAATCCCAATGAGCTATCCTGAACAAAACATTGTTATGGGGGAGGAGAGAGGACCAGGAAGCAATGACTGCCCTGGGACCACGTGGAAAGTGCTGCCACACTGTGCTGTTTGATGCATTCACAACAGTGTTCCCTGCAAGATGTAATCAGCCCTCTTGCAATTATTAACCTTTTCGGCCCAGGGTCAGTGAGGCTGCAGCGCAGGTTTGCCATCCATCCGAGCTGATGGCACTCCTTGCCTGGTTCTTGCTGCGCCCTCCACTCCCACCCAAGCTACACCCAGGGCACTTGCCACCATCCCTCACCTTCACAGCTTGCAGCAGAGGACCCAGATGCAGGAGGTGAGGGAGATGTGACAAAGGCACAGCAGGCTCTCTTTACCTGGATCAGCTCCACACAGCAGCACACATGGGCATGCAAGATAAGCGGTGCAGAGCACAGCGTTGAAATCATGTTGGCAACACTAATACAAATAGACTGCCTATCGCCCACACAGACAGCACCATTTGAGGGCAATGCCAATGCTTGCACATTTGAAAGAAATGTGAAATTGCCCTAGTTTCAAGCAAATTCTTTTAGGACAGGTGATTCTACTTCTGATCAGGCAGCAGCTGCCTGATTTGTTACTCATTTAGGTGACATTTATACTCCAAAAATGCTCAGAAAGCCTGACCAGAACTAAGACTGAAATTGTGCAAGCAAAGGCTGGGAAGGTGCCAGCTTAGTTAATGGTTACTACTGCCCCTCAAAACTTTTTTTTTTTTTTTTTTACTGGAAGGCAGCAATTCTAATCTTAGCAACATCTCTATTCTATGCGTGGTTCATCACCATGCCACTTGGAATTAATATTTACCTTATTCTTAGCCTCAGTTAAGATGAGCAAGTGTCTTCTGACCAAATGACCCAAGAGGACCCCAAACATGAAACATTCACTTTTGTCTCTCAACTTTTCCCTGAAACATAGGACATAAAGCCAAAGGGGCCTCTGTGAAATCCACAAGTTAGGAAAGGGAGATGAGTGCCCCCATGCTGGTCTCTGTCCACCACAGAAAACCAGCACTTCTGTCATTCTGATGCTCAGGATGGCACAGAGGAAAGCAGAGGCAGACAGCTGGAGATTTCTGGGCAAGTTAGAGCTATTTTAGCTTTCCTACCAAATTCCTTTTTAGCTTTCCTACTTTTTCCTACCAAATAATTCACATTTTCAAAGGTTTCAAGCCAATTGATGGCTCTATATTGTAGTCCATGTCAGAGACTGAAATGGTTAATGGCTTAATCATTGTTAAGATCACCAAAAGTCTTTTGTCCACTGTAGCAAACTGCAAAGAAACAGCTGCTCATCCACTGAAGCCCACTCCTTCCTGAATATATCTCCTAATTTGGATGGCAAAAGAACCTTGAGATAAGGTGGTGCTGTTGTCCAAGTATCCCAAGTGAAAGGAGAGGAATGTACACACAAAGGGTTGAACTGCTAATGTATATATACCATATACCTGCAGTACCCACCCAGGCCCTGTAAGAGACTGGTGCTAACAGACAAGTGCTGGAGTTTTGTGGACCCTTTTCCTCCATCACTTGATGGATACAGTCTGCAACCACTGAGATCAGAAGAAGAGAAGCAACACGGTGTCATCGGAATCTAGAGTGGTGATACCTTTTTTCTACTTTATGTGTTTCTTTCTCCCTCCCCCACCCCTTCCTCTCTCTCTTTCTCTCCCCCTCATTTACTGTTAAATAAAATCTGTACTATTGGCTTGGGCCTATGGTGTCATTTGCACCTTAATGCAGACAGAGGTCTCTCTCTAATAATTGGATCATAATGGTCACTCCTGTGAGTCACAAGACATTTCTGCGGGACGACAACCAAAAGGCTGAGTAGAACCTGAGCCAGCCACGCACTCCAAAAAGTACATGGCCTGGAGCTTGTATGAAGAGGGGAAATGCTCATATGAGAAAAATATCTTCCAAATTTTGAGAAACGGTGGCTTGGAAGAAGGACCAAGTAGATCACAGGAGCAACATGTAATGTGAATGTCACCTTGGGAATCTTCTATAGATCTTCCAGCCTGGACAATGACATCATTGAATTATTCTTTGAGGAACCAAGGAACACTTCCCAGTCAACTGCCCTTGTCCTAATGGGGGACTTCAACTTGGCAGAAATTACCGGGGACCATCACACAACTGGTACAACCCAGGCCAGAAGATTACTAAAACACCTGGATAACAATTTTATGGAAGATGTCCTAAGGGAAACTAACTCAGAAAGATGTCCTCTTTTATCTGCTTGTCAACAGAGGGGATCCCATGAATGAAGTGGAGATTGGTGGCTGTTTTGGCCGCAGTGACCACAAAGCAATCTAATTTAGGTTGGATATTAGAAAAAGGTTCTTCATCCAAAGGCACTGGAACAGGCTGCCTAGGGAAGTGGTCACAGCACCAGCCTGACAGAGTTCAAGAAGAGTTTGGACACTACTTTCAGGTACATGGCATGACTCTTGGGCTGTCCTGTGCAAAGCCAGGAGTTGGACTCAATGATGCTTGTGGGTCATTCCCAACTCAGCTCATTCTGTGCTTCTGTGATTCTACGTTTAGCTACCTGCATCTTCTGGTTCACTAGTTCCTTTTCAGTTTCAGTCTGTATCATATGAAAACACAGTTATTTGTACCTAAGAAACCATGACCCAAGCTCAAAATACCTTTGCAATTTGATAAATGAATTGACACAGTGAATGACTGTCACTTCCTAGTGTAAGTGATGAGAATTAGAAGGGCACAAAACCTAATGTGATAAAAAAGATAGTATTTCTATTTCCACTTAACTGTAATTCACATTTGGAGCAGCTAAGTGCATTGCCTCCTGGGATATCCGGGATGAGAAAAATTATGACAAACTGAAGAGACTTAATAATAACCACAAAAACAGTGAAAATAAAAGCATTAAATAGATTTGTATAGTTAATTAGTAACTATAAGGGCAAAAAAAAATACCTGCACTTCTAAGAAACCAGTAAACACATGAAAAATAATTCATAATGTTGTCAAATCACATTTAGTTGCTTAGTGACAATTTGATATTACCTGATGTATCACTAAGCAACATACTTCCATTCATCAAAATAAATGTCCCCCATTTTCAGTATATATCTTCCTCACACACGACTGCAAATGTACACACATAAACGTGACACAAACACTTTTGTATCAGAGGAAAAACAGGAGTTCTTTGTCTTTTCCTTTTTTTTTCTTTCCTGTTTTAAACGAGAAGGACAAAAAAAATTGACGTCAAGGTTGGTAGTAAGGTCTACTGCGTAAAACGGTGCCCATGAATCAGTACAAAGGAGTTAATGGCTACAGGGACAGCAAAAATATAGCAAGCTGACATTTAAGAGAGAACTGTCTTTGTAATTAAACTGCTGATGTGCAAACCTACAACAGAAAAAGTGATCACAGTAATAAGCCCTAAACAAAGACTGAGAATCAGAACAAACACGTCAATACCTACGGGCAGGGAGTACATTACAAGTGATTGTCACTGCCAGTAATCAGTGCCTGAAAATGCTGAAGTTGTCAAAGGAGCTTTGCTTTTGGTGGCTGGGGTTGCTTATCTGTCTGGTCAGAGCACTCCTGTCTAACAACTTTCCACACTCTAGATGTAGGCAGCAGTCCAGCTGAAGAGACTCTAAAAAAGCTAAATTAGTACAAATGTCAGCTAAAATAGCTGAATACTAAAGAAGGAGTCTCAGCTGTGTTTATAAGGGGTTTGAGCTTGGCCCAAAGTCTCTCTGTCTCTGAGGAGATTGGACAGAATATCCGCATTGCTGGAAAGTACCCGCTGTGTACAACAGTCTGTGCCCAAAGGGCATGGAGTTATTTATCCTACTTGCTGGAATCATGGTATTAAGGATGACATATGAATTCAAGGTCAAAGTAACCCACTGCTGCCAGACTGGTTTTTTTTTACTCCTTTGTTAAAAAAACCTCTTCTTTATCAGTGTCAAAGACGATTTTAAAATATTGTCTTCATGACTTTATGCATTTTAACTCTCACCATGTCTAAATTTCTCCATAACTTTTCACACCAGTCCTCTAAAGAGAGCCCTGGGAAAACACACAAAAAATAACAGGAGCCCCAGACCCTGTTTTCAAAAGCAGAAGCACAGTTACTACACGTCCCCCTGCATCCTGGAAACGTGAAGAGTTAACTTCACAGGGGTGTGGGTAAAACCTGCTGTACTCTTTTTGCTGTCTCCTTTGCTGTTTGGCAAGGGACATCACTAAGAGCTTTTTAGGATAAGCTGGTGTTGGAGGCTAGGACAAACCAAGACAGCTGGAACTGCAGACACCCAAATCTGCAGTTCTGACCACTAAGGAGCTCTGCATAGGAAGAGCCTAAAGCCCCCAATTTAACAAGCACAATGGTGCATATCCAGACCATGCTTTGTGCCACATCTTAGACTGCAGTCCAAAAGCAATCAAGTATCCTCTCAGCCACCTCTAGAGCTGAATGTGCCTTGTCACTCCTCACAGGAGACAAAGAGGTTGACCAGGTTGACCAGGAAATGCCACGTAGTTGACATGAAAATAAGAGTGAAGTGTCCTTCACTGCAGTCTCTCCAGCTAATTTAGATCAGGTTGGTGTGAATGACAGAGGAAACCTACTATTATTTTTTCTCCTGACAGTAAAAGAGTTCTAAAAATTACATGCCTCTAATCCCTCATTAGCTGGTGTTTTAAATTCCCAGGCTGTGTAGCTTTTGCTCAAGGAGAAAGTGACGAGAGTCATAATCCCTGTGGCAAGAGCTGTCACCAAATACCTGCTGGGTGATAAATCCACTAGGTTTTTCAACTAGGTTTTTTTTCATGCTTAAACTTCAGGGATGCATTCAAAATACAGAAAAATACATGAAAATTACAAACAATCTAAAATTCATAGCGTGTAGCCTGACCTGTTTATATCAGCAGATGTGTGATGAGCTCAGTCTTTACAAGACCCTTCACATCATAGACTAGAAAAAGCACAGATTGACAAGCTATATATATTCCTAAATAGTTTTTCTATCATTTTCTCGGAAAATGTAGCTTGCAGCACTGCAGCTGGCTTGGAAACTGATCTTACCCTATAATGGCCACTAAGACTAAGCTCTTTATGCAGATTTCCAACACTTTAAAATGAAACTAATAAACCAGGCATCATATTGAATAACACTCTCCAATTACTTGAGTTCAATATTCAACAGAACCAACTTGAGCTTACAATAGGCAGGCCAATTGCAAATGATTGCATTTTGCAAATGAACAAGCACAGATAAAAAGCAAAAATAACATCATTGAAAACATTTTAGCTGATAATCACTACGTGGTTTGCAATATTTCATATTGTAGTGCATTTGTCACACATTTAGTAAAAGCCATGCTGCCATAAGCAACATGACACTTACCAGCTGTGCACATTGTCAGCATGCAAACACAGTGTGGTATAATCCCGGGCTGATGATGGAAGAAAGACTTACTAGGCATTGAATCAAAATCCTCTCAATTCAGGGAGAAATTGGTAAGGAGCTTGTGTTGTTTTAAGGTATAAGCACAGAGGAGCTGAGGCTGGAAGAAATCTCTGGAGGTCATCCAATCCACCTTGCTCAAGCAGAGCCACCTAGAGCCAGTTGCCCAGGATCAAATGTGAACAGTAGGCATGCTTCAGTGGAAAGCACAAAACATTGCCTTCCCAAACATACATTTATCTACCATACAGATACAGGTCAGCTTTCTCAGGCTGTGCTGTCATCTGCCTTTGACCTTGTTTGTGAGCAGCCAGCCCTTGGGGGAGTAAGGAAAGTTAATCACCTGTATGGGCTGTTGTTCTCCCTTATTGCTTTACATGACAACAAAGATATCAGATATCAGTGACTTCTTTTTCTTGATGAAATCATCTTATCATCAGGCACTGAACAGTGCAAGTTTTCACATGGACTACTATGTCACCCGCATATAGCCCAACCTTGTTACTGACAGCTTGCGTTGGAAACCCCAAACTCTGGGATTTTCAAGGTCAAAGAGGATTTTGCAGCCACTGTGCAAGATCTGGGTAAGAAATAGATTCAAGCCTTTACACTTCACATGCTGTAATTTGAAATATCTTGCAGTTATGATAGATGAAGCTTTGCTAACAGATGCATCATCGCTGTAGAAATCAATGGCAACATCTAATAGTTATAGAGTACCTTGTGTCACCGGGTCTTTAAGCTCTCTAAAAAGCAAAACACAAAAACATAACAACATTACTAGTGCTCAGGAACTATTTCAGCTTACCCTATGGAGAGTTTTTCTGTCCTCAAACTAGTCAGTTATCCCCCAGGAAAAATATTTTATTTTTATATAACTTCATGAATATTACAAATAAACATTTTCATTTCTGCTGTTTCACAGGGTCTCACATCTCCCATCTCACAATAGCTTGAGGAAACAACACAGACAGATCTGGAAATCTGTTGATACTGACTGCTGTCAATAGGGTAGGCAGAACCCTCTGACAAAAAGAAAACCAAGTTTCAAGGCATCTCTCCTTGCAGCTCCTAGGCTTCTGAAGAATTCATCACAAAAGGAAAACAAGAGTCTAGTGAATTGTGTTGTGTGGAAGGCTTACTGCTGTTGTGATCAGTGAATGGTGAATGCATTAGCAAGGAAAAAAGTGCACTGTCAATGGACAGTGCCTGAGAATTTCCCAGCAAGATTACTCCAGCACAACAATACTACAGATAGTACACCACTTTCAGTAAAGGAGAGGCTATATCTCTGAGGGAGATATACACACATATATATAAAATTTATTCTATCATTATGTTATTATTGCATTATTAGATTATTCTATATACATTAACACAGTTCATGAGCCATTACATTGGAATCAGAATGTTCATGAAGTAGAGTGTTACTGAGTAATTTCCATTCCTAAGTACAGAATGCGTACCAGGGAAATGCACTGAATATATCAACAAGAGCAGGGAGCTACATTAATGCAACTTCATTTTACCAAATAAACATCAAAGGACCAAATACAATGTTGCTCATGAAGCAGTTTTCTCTCCTTGTCTGAACATGTGTCTTTCCTTTGCTTGAACACTGGCCTCTGGAGTCCACAGAAATACTTGGTGGTTGCTCCACTGAATAGTTCACCTTTTTTCAGCCTAAAGAGAACTAACAGATGCATTGATATCAAGTCTATAGTCACAGATTTAAATGAAAGCTGTACTTTCCCACAGCTGATAGTTTATTACATTAATTTTGGTTACACAACCAGAAATAGAGCCTTCTTCACAGGTCACTGGAAAATGAGGCTCTTCACAAACCTTTTTCACTCCATTGAGTAAAATGACCACTAAGAAGATGGGCTAGGATTCATCTGTGCCATGCCTATGTCTGAGACAGTCATCCCATGCTCTAAGTCAGTTTTGAGGGACAGGCACTTTCAGAGGATGATTCAGCTGATGTGATTTATGTGCCTGCTTCAGCACGACATTCATTGTTTCCTGCTGTCTGGAGAATACTTACTTCTATCTTTTGACTGTAAAGTAACTGGCTAAGGTCTATTGCAAGAGACTTTGTGTAGTAAATACTGTGGTGAATAGCAATGATTGACAGCATAGCTTGCAGTTTGTCAGTAGTTACCCTGTGGCACACTGCAGGTTCCCAAAGGATCTTAGCACTACCCAAAAACCTCACACCTAGGCAGGACCAAAGTAGTCAGCCCCTCTCCCGGTGGGGAAGGGAAGTGTCTCCCATATATCCAAAGTACACAGACAAACAATGTTAATTGATTTGCAGAGAGGTTAAACAGGACATTCTTCCTCAGTAATATCGCAGCAGAGGAGAAAGGTCAGATCTTTTGGACAAAAACTGAGCCTCTCTTGAAGAAAATGCAAATTGCTTTAGTCAGTCAGGAATGATCATCAGCAAATACAAAATGTGAAACCATTAATTAATTACACCACAGTCACTGTGCTGGAGTGATGTTAGGATTAGTGCAGAGCAAGAGCTGGACTTGACTCAGCAATGTTCTTTCTGTAGTGAAAAAGACATCAGCATGCTCAATTATAAAAACAGAACTGCAGCCTGAAGATGCAGAAGGTCATGGGCACTGTGATTCAGGAGGAGGTGAACAGGCAGAGCACTATGAATGGTCACAGATCTATAAATCCTGTCATATGAAGAAAAACTGAATGCAGTGGGATTGCTTAGCCTAAAGAGAAGGCTGAGAGAGAAGGCTAAAGCTCTCAAGTATGTAAATGGATGCTGCAAAGTGTAAAAGAACAATCGTTTATCCATATCTGCATTGTGCTGGACAAATTAAAAGAAATTGATTTAACTCTCAAAATAAAAAATCCAAGAAACAGCTGAGGGGAAACTATGTAGCAGTAAGAATGGTGAAACAGTAAAAGGTAGGGAAGACTCTAACACCAGAGATTTTCATATGTCAGACTCAGGCATGGCACCAGCATAGGAGAAGGTCAGAAGAAACAACCACCTGCCTCACAGCTCCTTTACAGGCTTCCCCAGTACTCGGATCCTGTGGTCCCTAACACAGACAATCAGCTTTAAGTGACAGTCTCCTCCCGGGCATTTGATAGATGGCAGCATGGAAAGAGACAACGTTTCCGAGGAACAGAGATTGCTGTGTGATGTTCACAATATAAAAAAAAACTTAGTACATGCCCCTGTGACAGCACTACCAGCATCACACTGTATCCCTCTTCCCAGGACTCTGGATTGTGCTGTTCTCTGAGCTGCTCCCCCTGCAGAGGTTACCTCAGGTGGCTACTTACTTTGCTATTGGTGAGACTTTTCAGCTTTTGACTATAGTAGAAGGATTCAGAGAAGTAACCTCCAAAGAGACAAGGTGTGTAGCAACAGATCCTGCAGTTCTGAAGTAATCAGTTCAGAAATAGCTTGGATTACATAAAAAAAAGTAAAAGCCCCACAAAAAGTAACATAAAAATAAACACAGTACAAACAGATAGAAAAACACCTCTCTACAGCGTTATTTGACACCTCTCCCTTAAAGCATGAAAGTGCCTTTAAAGTTCAACATTAACTGCATACATTATCACATAGTAAAAGAATGAATAAATAAATGGTTGGGCTTTAAAAAACCCATGCTGGAGATGCATCTCTAGATGAAAACGTCATTAGTCAGCAACTTCACATCCTCAACCTCTCCACAGACAGAGCTGCAGCTCAAGGCAGAGAAAATCTTGAGAGCCATCTCCCTCACTACCTACAGCCTGAGAAATTGTCCTCATTCACAGCAAACAACCTTGTCAACTGTAAGGACCCCTGGTAGGGGAAAATGTGCTGGAAAAGCGCATGGCAATTTTTAAACAGTTTTGTTAACTCACACTATCACCTGGAACTAAACAGAGACTAGTCAAGTGCACTATGAATAACCATGTCTTTAATGGGCCATAAATCACAGTCTGGAAGACAAGCCTCTGTCTTGAACCCAGTGCTGATACTGTAACAATTCTTCTCCAGCTCCATTTCTTATTTCAGCAAGTGTGGACCAGTATCTTTGCTGGATGGACAATCTCTCCTTTGTTTGTTTGGCCCTTTCTTCACGATTAGAAATGCAAAAATGTGGGCTATCTGTCCTTGGTAAGAGAAAATAAACATGTACTTGCAAATTGCTGTTGCTTTGCACAGAAAGGATGATGAAAGCATCCCTGCAGAAGACAGTAGCATCTCTCTAGATGGAGCATTTTATCAATCTTCCATTTTTCAAGTTATGTAACATTTTGGCAATCTCTCTCTCACAAAAAAAAAAAATCTACTCTGATTTTTTTGAGCAAGATGCCAAGAGGAGTGAGGAAATAATTTTGGATTTGATTTTCATTTGATTCGTCCTTCTGTAATCAGTTAAACCATACACACCACACTTTTATTTCATGCTCCCTTGACATTTGTGTCAATGACTGTACAAGGTTTAAAGGAGTAGGAGACCTGCTGTAAACTGTAGTGTTTGACACTAGCCTGTTTCCCCAGACTGAGGCAAAACTAACTAATGTACTGTTCTTGGAACAAGAACAAAAACAAAAACAAAACAAAACAAAACCTCAAATTAAAAAGAAAAAAAAACAACAACAAAAACAACCAACAACAAACCCAAACCAAACCAAACCAAAACCAACGGCTTAGGAAGCTCCTACCCCTTCCCACCTCTGTGCTGCAACTCACTTTCCTCAATATGGCACGGTGTCTGTGGGATCGCAAAGTAAACAGGAACCATGAAAAGATAGTGGTTAGGGGAAAGTCTGCCTTGGCAGAAAGTTGCTTCTATTCTTAATCCAGAG
The DNA here is from genome assembly GCA_013400495.1 of Nicator chloris. Lineage (NCBI taxonomy): Eukaryota > Metazoa > Chordata > Aves > Passeriformes > Pycnonotidae > Nicator > Nicator chloris. The sequence continues at coordinate 72,140 of WAAE01016365.1, read as the reverse complement.
CATTTCCATTTTGGGCTTGGTGCACACAATGGCCTCTACAGCACCCACAGGCCCCCCACAGCAGTACAATGGGGCACCTGGCCAGCCCTTCCTGCATAGTCCTTCCTGCAGGTACCAACCACTCGGACCCAAACCCATTACAGCCCCAGGCACCTGCCCACTCTCCTATGTCAGCTTGGCCAATTCTGAAACAAAGCAGGAAAGCCAAAATTATGTGGAATTAACTAATCTTTAATTTCTAGTGAAGTTTGAATGCAATCTAGTGAATTATTCAGCATCTTCTGTATCGGTAATTTACCATAGGAATAAAAAAACGGAAGCCTGAGCATCAGAGCTCTGTTGGCTGCAATGCAAGAGTCATGGCCATCCTGAGTCTCAGGAAGTGATGAAGGGTATCATCACAAAGGTTTTGAGCTGATGAAAACCCAGGAGCAATCACAGAGACAGAGATGGTTTGGTGCACTGTTCTGGGCTTCCTCTCCTGATGCCAGCCTGAGAGCAGAAGCACAAGAGCACATTCAAGGACAGCCTTAAGCTGTGCTAGGCTGCCAGCACAAGGCAGGCAAAGAGGCAATGCCCTGCAGCCAGACAGTGCTACACTCCTCATCTTGTCCCTCCTCCCCTTTGGTCTGGGTTGCACCCCTGTCTGAGAGAGCACAAAGGCACCCCATTGCAGCTGACTGCTCATGGAACAGAGGAGGAGGAAAACCCCTGCTCCAGGGCAAGCACCTTGTCTCTTCCCAACACTATAATCTCACCAGGCAGCAAAGAGGAGGATGTGTTTTCTGACTTTCAGACTCCAAATGGCATCATCCACCAGCATTTCACACATATAAGGAATTTTCTCCTGGGTTCTAATTCACAATTCATTTAAACAAAATATATTTTCTCTCTAGAAATTGGGAATGTTTATCAAGATGTACGATTAAAAGGCTTGCATTATAACAACTGAGGCAATTTCAGAATAATTGATAAAAAGACCTGAACGCTCCTATCATTTTGCATCCCATACCATGTCCATCCTGGAACCTGCAGATCAGGCCCCACCTCCCTCAAGCACTGTCAGTCTCTTTTTTCACTGCATTATGTTCAGTCAATCTCATCTTGCCAAACTTGTGTTCCCTGTGGTGTGGCAATGCAGAAAATGAAAGCTCTTCTTCATCCCAGAGAATTAAGCTAACCTCTAAAGCAATGATCTCTACACAAGAATCAAGGAAAAAACCCGCTCCAAAGACCAGAGATCAAGTTGAAGGAGAGCTTTTTCACTCATCAGTATGATGGCTGTACCTCTGCTGGCTCTCCAACACAGGGCTGCTCACCTCTGAGTTACCCCACCACCTCATCGCAGCACAGCACACAGCAGGGAATATATTTGTACTATTTCGAAACCAGAACCACTGAGCTATGAAACTGAGACAAGAAAATCATTTAATAGCCTGTCTGATTTCAATGGTGAGTGCAAATGCTTAACCAATTGCACCCTGGGGTGCATCAGGACATTGCCAGACATTCAAGGAACGTGATTGTCCCACTCTGTTCTGTGGTTCAACCCACCACCAGAAATGTTCCAGACTTTCCCAGCAGTTTCTGTGGAGCCACAGGGGTCCCTTCTGGTTTGTGGGTTTATGGTGTGGGATGCCATTAGGTGGTGACTATGGCTCATTCTTGCAAGATGTTTCAGGTCCTAAATTCCAAAGGAATTCAGAGGATACTGAATGGCTTCTGCTGCTGGCAGGATGCAGCCTTTAACATAAAGCTTTTCATTCATGTGTCCTGAAGTTAAATAAAGGTTAAACGAAATAAAAAATGCTGAAAATCATTTTTTAACTGGTGTCTGTAATACAGTCTAATAAAACATCCAGTATGCCTTCTCTTGGAAATATTATGCAAGTTATACATATGCATCATAAAATATATGTAATTCATATTGAATATTTCTGTTTGTCTGTTTATGTACATATTTGTCTTTTTATCTACACACATCTAAAAAGCCCAAAAGTTAGAAAAAATGGTCTGCTTCATAATACTGTGAATGTCCTAAAAATTGCAACAACAACAATGTAAATATAGAATGTGCCTAAACAAAACACAAATTTCAGTAGAACAAGTTCCAGCAAACCCAGCCTCTTTGTAAGAAAATAACTGTCATCAAAACTGAACTAAATCCTCGAGAAAAATGAACTGCTTCCTGTAAACATCATCACACCTACCACTGACAAGATGCATACTGCTGCACAAGTCATGGAAGACAAAACCTAAAAAACATTCCACACTTAGTAAAAGATACTAAGAACACCTAAACTTAAAAAAAAGACATCAAACAACTGCAGACTCTCCATTGGTAACCTATGAATTGGCTGCATCTACTACCGAGACAGAATACAATTATTCCTTGAAAATCCTTCTTGACACATGCTGTTTCTATCTTAGTTTCATTAAGAATTAAATGTTATATTTTGTTCTTTGAAAAAAAGAGCATTGTGTCTTGGACCCTCCATAGGTACTTCAGCAAGATTCCTCTTGTGCCAGAACACAAAAGACTAGAATATGTGGCCAAGAATTTACAATAATTTGAAGACTTGTAGGTTTCAGACAAAGAATACCTGGTATTATCATGAAATAATGGCAAGGGGATTTGGAATTCTCTCCTATTTCTGTGGCTAAGGGGATTCCTAACTACACAGATTGCAGTTTCCACTGCCAGTGGAAGAGACATTTCCAAGTGGAAAGCACACCATGCTTGCAATGCGCTGTTTTCTGGTGCTTTCCTCATGAGGCATCTGGTACTAGATCACAGCATGGATTTGCACTACACTGACTTTGGTTCCTGTCCAGGCTGTCAGCTCTTGGACTCTGGCAGCTCTCTGTTCCCCTTCCAGCCCTGTGTAACTGCTGCTTTCTGTTGTATTGCATGGGAACGTATTTCTTTCTGAAAAATTAGCCAGATCTCCATGCTCAATCTGTTATAATGTCAGCGGCCCCTCCAATAGGGTAAGGAAATTATCTGAATGTAACAGCTAGTGATGCTTCAAGATCAAGTGCTCTAAAACATATATTTCTAGAAACATATTACTTTCAAGTGCAGAACAGTCAGGCACACCTTAATAGTTTTCCCTTATGTGAAGTGCATGGTGCTGAGACTAGGATTCTTTTTTTCCATGATAGATGCTTTCTCATATGTCTTGTAAGGTGTTGTGCTGCTGCTAGCCATGAAAGCAGTGACTGCAAAAGTGCACAGGCTGTTTAGCTTCATTTCCTTTTGTTGCTGAGGCGCAGTTTGATGTGTATTTGTTTTGTTGGGTGCTTTGAGTTTGCTAGTAAATCTGGTTGAGCTGGCATTCTCTGTCTCAGTTTGCTTCTTACCTTTTCGTCTTCAGTTTTTAATATCATGGTAAGCTGATTTGCTGTAAAGACATGAACAAACAGGCATGTACATGCTGATAAAGAACAGACATTTATCCTATGCTAACAGCTATTCCTCAGATGTTGTGCCCACGTGCATGCAGGACCAGAATGTTTTGAAGAAGAGCATCTCATGATGCCATATCTGAAACACTGGTTGAATATCTAGAGGTCAGGTTGATGGAAGGCTGCTTAAACATATGTTCTGTTTTCTTGGACAAAGCCACTTTTCAACTTAAACATCCTCATTAGGGCATCTTCTGCTACACTGTGATTTTCAGAACCACTTGGATGGAGTTTCTTTATCTGCCATTAAACTGTAAAAGTGTTGGCTTTTTTAATAGATTAATATATATGAATCAAACTTTGCGTCACAGACAGTAGAGTATTAACTTCTTAATGTATGGATAAGTAGTTTGTGTTTCATTCACTTTCAGAAAAGCATGAACTGTGGTGCATGACATTTCTCTTTATCTCTGGGATGTGCTTCTCTATTGACCTAGGTTGGTCTGCCTAGATATCTCAGTTAAGTCTTTTAAGTTAGATAAAATGAAACTGGGGTTTTATCTGTCTAGACAGTATATAAGGATACCCTGCCCTCAGATCTGTCTTCAGCTGTTTTTACCAAAGAAGCACTCATTAAAAAGGTAATGTCTGTGGAGAAATAGTACAGAAATCACAAAGGAAAGGGTACAGTTGGGATGAAGGCTGTTTAAAATTGTGCTTAACATCAATTTAACATATTGTTTATTTCAATATCTCTTTTTAATTCAGTTAATAAAAGCATTTATGCATACAGATTAAATTGTGTGATTGAAAGATTGGCCTTAGAAACAATATGTAGCAGATTTCTGCAATGTATGAGCTCTTGTTTACACAAGACAACTAATTATTCTGCTGTTGAATTTAAGGACGAAGGTCTATAGAAGTGCCACAATCTTGGTGAGTTTATTGATACCAAGATAGCTATTCTTCAAAGATCAAACAGTGCAGCTTCTTCTAAGACAAGTCTGGTGACAGAGGCTCATATATTCCCCTCAACATCAACACAACATATCTCAACTCTTTCTCTGTCTTCCTACAGTATTGGCTTTTTTTTTCTTTTTTTTGGGGGGTTCATTTTTGTTAGTACATTTCAAGGATGTAACTTCAACATTTGGAATATAGTGTGAAATAAATTTAAATGGTACTTATCTACTTAATTCTCTTCATCATTACCCCTTTATAATAACTTGACATTTTAGAAAAATTTATTTTTTTAATGTCAACTTTGCATAACTTACTATCTTTCACAGTTTGAAAACCGATTTCATATCCCTTCAATGACTTTGTAGTGGTGACATGCCTCAACATTTCTATGCATTCACGTTAACAAAATAAGATAGAACTCCTGGCAATTCTAAAACCCCTTTGGTAGACAAAGAAAAGAGCAATTAAAAAGTTTGATGTTCATTGCAGAGGGTTGGTCTAGATGACCTTTAAAGGTCCCTTCCAACACAGGATAGTCTATTCTATGATTCTATGACGCTATGATGGAAAGCTTTCAAGGTAAAATGATGAGTTGCTCATTGAGATGTTTTCAGGATGCGAGAAAAGCAGTTGGGTGAAAGTAAGTGTTAATTCTCTTTCTCCTGCTTCATTGTTGTCTTTAAAATAGACACACAATGGATTATTTCTCTTTCAACTATTTAGTAACAAGCTATGAAAAGCATTTTGACATTAAATTGTTTGAGGAATCATGGACCACAAAAGGAAATACGCATTTTTCAGTGAACCCTTTACTTGCTTTCTCAGTTGAAAAAAGTAACTAATCTGTTTTGTCAGTAAGTCTAGTTTGCACTGTATTATTTTAACTGTAGATGAATCTAAAAAACACTACTTTTAAATTTTCTGTCATGACCAATTTATAGCTATTTGAAGACCTACAGATATACAGAGATATCTGGTGTTCTACAATGCAGTTCTCTTGCTTCTGCACCAGTCATGATGTTGTTTCTAGCAGCAAAATATAAATACAACCCCAAATATATTTCAGGAGTTTCATTCCTAAAAGTAAAATTATTTTTATAGAATTTATAGAATCATAGAACGGTTTGGGTTGGAAGGGATCTTAAAGGTCATCTAGGTTCAGCTCTGCTGCCATTGGCAGGGAACCTTCCACTAAACCAGTCTCAGAGCCCCATCCAACCTGGACTTGAACACCTCCAGGGATGAGGGGTTCACAGCCTCTCTGAGCAACCTGTTCCAGCGCCTCACCATCCTTATAGTAAAGAATTTCTTCCTTACATCTAATCTACACCTACCCTCCTTCAGCTGAAGGCCATTCCCCCTTGTCTTATCACTACATGCCCTAGTGAAAAGTCCCTCTCTAACCTTTTGGCAGGGTTATATAAGGCATCCCTGAAGCCTTCTCTTCTCCAGGTTCAACAGCCCTCTCTCAGTCTATCTTCACAGGAGAAGTGTTTCAATCCTGTGACCAATGCAGTGCCCCTCCTCTGGAGCCATTCCAACAGGTCAATGCCCTCTTTTGTTCAGGGACACAAATCTGGATGCAGCACTCCGGGAGAGGTCTCACAAGAGCAGAGTAGAAGGGGAGAATCACCTTCCTAGACCTGCTGGCCATCCTGCTTTTGATGGCACCCAGCATACTGTTGGCTTTTTGGGCTGTTACCACACACTGCCAGCCCATGTCCAGCTTTTCATTCACAAATACCTCCAAGTCTTACTCCCTTGATCCATTCTTTACCCAGCCTGTAACTGAGCTTAGGATTGCCCTGACCTAAGTGCAGGACCCTGGACACTTGGCTTTGTTGAACCTCACAAGGTTCACACAAGACCATCTCTGGGCTTCTCCTACAACGAGCGGTTCTTCATTCTCACGCTCCCTGCTATCACCTTCTGCAGCTCTGGAACGCTTGCTGGTGAGGAAATAAAGTCATGAGTTTAACCTCCACCTTTTCTATGTCCTGGGTAACTAGGCCTCCCTTATCCTTTCTGAGAGGACCCACAGTTTCAAAAGTCTTTCTTTTATTGCTGATGTACATAACCCTTACCGTCGTCCAGATTTACTTCTGCCAGTGATCTAGCTTTTCTTACCAGATCCCTGGCTGTTTAGACAATTTCTCTGTACTCCTCTCAGGATACCTTTCACTGCTTTCACCCTCTGTAAGCTACCTCTTTGTATGGATGCATTGTGCTTTAGCCTGGAGGAAACAATCCTTGAAAACCGTCCAGCTCTCCTGGACCCATCTTCCCTCCAGGGCTCTATCCTATGGCACTGTACCAAGGACACCCTTGAAGAGACCAAAGTCTTCTCTCATGAAGTACAGGGTAGTGTTTACAAACTGGTTTTGATCTGACAGTCCCCCTGTCTTTACTGATTAATGCAAAATCATATTATCATTTATATCATAAATTGCAAAGCATGTTTTTAGATGCAAGGATAGCTTTCCTTCTTGATAGGATTTAATTACAGACCACAGTCACAGACCATCCAAGAATATAATTCAAAGGATCAAACATACAGAACAATAGTTGGACACAAAATTAGATGATGATCACTTTGACAGCTCTATCCTGATGCAGGGTGAGTGAACAAGCCCCAGGTGTTGCATCCCACACTGCTATTATTTACTCCCAGGTGATATATAGGATGGATCTTCTTCAGCTAAGAAAAGTTAGAGTACTCAGATAGTACTTTTTCTATAATTCTAGCTGTAATACTTTCAGGTAGACTTTAGCTTTCCTGTAAATTCACCCCAATGTATCATTTTGTGTTTCACAGGCACAAGAACATATATCCATACACAGTCAGAGAGATTTAGGATGCATTCTTTGTCCATATCTCACATAAATCACAATGTTTGAGATCAAGTACGTACAACTTTATTTTAAACAAGATTGCTGGGAGGACAACAGCCTTCAGCAAACATAACTCTGAATTCCCTCCAGAGGAACAGTTTGCACTACTTCTCTCAACTATTCCCAGATCTTCATCTTTTTCTGACCAGGCAATTCAATCTTCACACTGCAGACTTCCAGTAAAGCCACAGTGAGTCCCTCAAATTCAGCTTATTTGTGAGTTTCTTCCCCTTTAGAAGTCCCCAGAACTGCAACTCAGTCCTGGCCAATATGGTAAGCTCCAAGGGAAAACTGCTATCAGTGCATTTCTACCACAGGGCTCAGAAGATTTTCCCCTGCAATAGCTTTAATGATGAAAGTGCTGCTCCTGTCAGTACCAACCAGCTCATTATCCTTCTTTTTCAAAGTTGCTAAATTTGCATGAATATCTCCACACCGCACTGTTGAGGGGTCTACAATTGCCTGAACAATCAGGCAAATTCAGAAAAAGATTATATGCTATTTTACTTCAAAAAATCTTTTCAGTACCTCTAATCCATATTGCAATAAAATATATAATGGTCATGTGTAGCATGTATTTGCTCCCACAGGTGGTTTTTTTTGTTCTGAGTGCATATCTGAATATCCTTTTAGATCTTCATGATCTGTATAACATGAATATATGTCTAATAGTCAAACCAGAAACACAAAACCATGTTTGTGACACTTCCTACTTCTGTGAAATTCAATAAAGTCTAAGGACAACTTATGGAGAAAAAAAAATTGAGATTTTTCTCTTGTTTTTCTTATGACTGTGAGTCTCTCTAGCCTGAAAACAAGACTTAATCACTCCATTATCAGGGCTGTGAAAAGGTTGAATTGAGTCAACCTGCCTTTTACTTACACAAAAGATGAAGTGATGACTCATAAAAAAAGAGAAGCAATCACCCTCAGGGACACTTAAAAAAATAAGCAACAGGTTTAAACTAAGGAATATGTAGTCATCCAACAACTCTACACATGTTCTACACAGCTCTTACTAAACATCATGTGGGGGAACGCCACAGTCCAGCTGACATTAAGAGAGTGATTCACAAAGAGTAGCTCTTCCTTGGGGAGGCTGGTCTCATGATCACAGCCACTCGCCAGTGAGGAAAGGTGCTCCGTTCTGGGACAGTTCATAGACCTAACATTAGACACTGTTTCGGGACAGCAGTGTCTCTAAGGTAAATTTTGCCCTTGTCCACTTTGTCCATTTTGTCTACCTGAAGCATATGTTCTGGGAAATGGGTGCATGTGCCTAGTCTTTGAAATGGGAGCCATTTTCTGGGATACTTGGATATTTAATTTATTTCCTTGCTATTAATTTTTAGTGATAAGTTTAATAGCCCTAGTTTAGATTTTAACATAGATATACAGCAGTATAAACAGACAGGACAATGAAGACAAAGTGACCTCACTGTGTTTTCTGGAAAAGGAAAGTCCTCATGAGGTTTTGAGGGAATTCATTGTCTCTGTTTCTGTCATGATTTAGCCACTGTCTGGACCTTTAAACAGGACAGTACTGGATCTGTCTTGAGCTACTTAGCAATAGAGGCTCAGAGACTTGATTGTTTGCTTAAGCACTACTCCTGAAAGAAGTCCTCCATACCAGAGGACAAGAGGAGTCCCCACTCCAACCACACAGCTTAAAACATAGACTCAGGGCTTCAGCTGGAACAAAAACCTATTATATATATATATTTACAGTTTTAACCAAGCTTATGAAACATTGCAGTGAGGTCCTACAAGAGCACAGAAGATAAGGTCTACCCAAGAGTACTGAGGGAGCTGCCAGAAGAGCTCAGTAAGACACTTTCCATCATTTACCAGCAGTGCTGGGTAACCAGGGAGGTCCCAGTGGACTGGAGGTTAGCCTAGGTGACACCTCTCTACAAGAAGGATCAGAATGAGGATTTGGGGGACTACAGGTTTGTCAGCCTGACTGCTGTGCTGGGGAAAGTCGTGGAGCAGATAACCTTGAGTGCCATCATGCAACATGTCCAGGACAACCAGGGGGTCAGGCACAGCCAGCATGGGTTTGTGACCAAAGTCAGATCCTGTTTGACCATCTCATTCTGTGACAGGGTGACAGGGTGACCCACTTAGTGGGTGAGGGAAAGGTTGTGGATGTCCTCTGCCTGTACTTCAGTAAAGCTTTTGACACTTCAGTAAAGCATTCCACAGTGTTTTCATGGAATGTGTCCAGAGAAGGGCAATGGAGCTGGGAAAGGGTTCAGGGCACAGGTCTGATGAGTAGCAACTGAGGGAGCTGGTGTCATTAAGCTCAAGAGAGACTTTAGCATTCTCTACAGCTTTCTGAAAGAAGGGTGTAGAGAGGTGAGGAGTCAGCCTCTTCTCCCAGGTAACAGGAGACTGGACAAGAGGAAATGGCCTCCAGTTGCACCAGGGCAAGTTTAGATTGGATAGTGGGAAAAACGTCTTCACCAAAAGGATGTGCATACATTGGAGGCAGGCTGCCTAGGGAAGAGGGGCAATCAGCATCCCTGAAAGTATTTAAAAGATGTGTAGATGTGGCACTGAGGCACATGGTTTAGTGGTGGACTTGGCAGTGCTGGGCTAATGCTTAGACTTGATAATCTTAAAGGTCTTTTCCAACCTAAACAACTCTATGATTCTATGAAAACAGCCATAATAATTAGTTTCAGAGGGAATTGCAAATAGCAGTGACCTTTCTGCATTCAGAGTGTTGTCTTCATGCGCAGATCTAAGAGGACAAACAGAGCAAATTCAAGTGCCTAAGTCTGGACAAAATCCCAGCAGGATTTGGCACAGCCCTGCACAGCTGCCAGCTGGAGATGCCCCACTGCTGGGAGTAGGGAGGCAGATCCTGTGATGGGACCATGGGAAGGGTCTGCAGGACACAGCAACCACAGGAACATGTGGCAGCTTCAGGAGCTCACCCTGAGCCAAAGGCATCCCAAGATTTATAATATCAAACACCTGTAACCCTAGCTGGGGAAAAGGATTTTAAAAAATCCTCATTTAATTGCAGAGAAGAAATTATAGTAATGCAGATGGCCTGTAAAAATCTCAGAAACATAGTAGAATGGTATTAATTATCATAATGAGTTAAGAAATGTACAAAAGTATCCAGATGTTGAGTGAACAGTGCACTTTGTCACAATTTATTACACTTGTTTAAAAATTCAAAGCCAAAATGAAATTACATGAATCGAATAGGAAAAGCTCTCATCTCTTAAGCAGGACACGTATCACAGTAAAAGCGCTGGTTTAATTGGGGGAGACTGGAAACTGCCTGAAAAATAAAACAATGTAATTTTACTGGAAGATCGATTTAAAATACTGCACAGATTTTCTCATATCTAATAAGTGCTGAGAGGAACTCAAAGAGGCAAAAAACTACCTACATCTCAGTAGCCAGTTAACACACTTTTGTACTGTAAATGGGGGCTGCCTTTTTCACTGGCAGCGATGTCGTGGCAGAGATTTCACAACTGATTTTTCACAAGCTGGTAGACTACACAATGCCTTTGTCTGCATACAGGATCTTCCAGGGAAAGCATGGAGATATTCCAACATCCTGTGTGATTGCAAGGATGGGCTTTTCTCACATCTACACACCTGTTAGGGGAGACTGAGAAAGAAAAATTGATCAGGAGTTCTTTTCCTTTAACAAAATCAATCTGCTTTTTTTCACATTTAAGTGATTTTTTTTAATATACACACACCCACAAGCCAACTGCTAGGAGACAAGCTAAGAGACAAGAAGGAATGTGCTTCACACAGGCGTAGAGCAGCTGTGGTTCTGCTGGTTGTGAAAGGAGAAATGCACAGCTGTGTCATTTTTACTGAAGTGTAAGCCTGCAAGTTTCCCATTTAAAATAGACAGCAATCAAACTGTGGCCCTTAAGGTTTCAGATGTCCTGAAGCCCACACAAGGTAAATGAAAAGGAAATAATACTTCCAGTTTGATGGTCAGATTTTACACCTCAAACCTCACCAATATGCTTTAATTAAAATAACTCTTCCTGAGTCACAAAGAAAGAGCAATTCTGGTGAATGTGTGAATACACCAAATACAGAGGGCCTGCACTGCCACTTACACGCACGGGCAGGCACTGAAAGCAAGTCAGTTGGAGCCTCTCTTTTTGGCCTTTCATTCCCTGTAAAATGTCATGGAGCTTCTAAAATGGGAAGAGGTCACTTCTTCCAGCAGGGGTCCTGCCCCTAGAGCACAGTAATAGCATGGCTTGTCCCAAAAATGTTTTGGATACTGGAATTATCAAGGGTATTCAACCAGTACTTAAATTTAAAAAAAAATTATGAAGGGAGAGAGATTGTCAGTCTAACCAACAACAAGTCTGTTCATGGGGACACCACCCCATTCCTCATCCTGGGAGAGTCTCTGTGAGATTTACCACACTGTCTGAGGACACTTCTTACAGGACAGCTGCATCTCATGGAGACCTGTCCAACAGTCAGGCAAGCAAAAGGACAGTAGAGTTTGATTTTAGGAGTAAATGGCCAGCATTACACAGAAAGCGTGAGGCAACATGCACATTGACTTGAGATGGCATCTTCTGTCCTGCACCAGCTGCAAACACAGTGACCAGGGCTGAGAGCTGGCAGGCAGAGGCTCAAAGAATTACAGAGCACTTTCAACCACCTAAACACCCTGCAGTGATAAGCATCAGGAACACGTTTATTTACAGCTACCTTACAGGAAAGTACAGAAGGTTTTGACATGCTGCTTGAGGCAACCTGGCAGGGAGGATGAGCAGGGAGAGAAAGGATAGGAACCTGTGTGTGACAGACCTGGGGAACACAGGCCAAGATTCCAAGAACTTCTACCACTGTCAACCTCTAGTGCAGCTTAGTGCTAGGTCTGTTTGAAAGTCCAAACCCACAGGCCATGGCTGGTTCCTTGTCTATGCATGACTTATGTCTCTCAGCTGGGAAAATAAAGTTTACCTACCAGTACAGGTTTGACTGCATTGTCCTTAAAGCACCATCAAAGCAGATGGGTTAGAAGTGCAAAATACAAAGTCTGAAGCACTGTGAATTGTGCAAGCAGAGCAAAGAGCACTGAAAAGAAGCTGAAGACTCTGGTTGAACCTGCAGTTGACCTGAGGCCATGGGAGAAATGTTTCCTCTTTGAGGCAACTGGCTCCTAAGGACACTGTCACAACCCAGTAGTTGGGCTCAAGGAAAATGAGTTTGACAAGGAGATATTTCCCCTCTCATGTGGCTCTAATCCTGGTGCTGGTGATCCTTTTGGTGTTGTGTTTGAACTGGGGAAGTTTAGAGGCCAAAAGCAACTTTGGATTATGTTTCCCAGCAGTCCATGCTGGCAGCTTATACTGTCCATTGCACATCCTCATCCATCTCTATTACCCACTTGGGACAATGAGGTTCATTCATCACCCCAAGACTGTACACAAGCCTCTCAGGCTTCACCAAAACTGGTGAATCAGGGTGCATATCCCTTAAAGCTCTCAATCCATCCTGCCCCCTGAACCCCTGTCCTTCTCTTGTCTCAAGAACTCCTCACCTTTCTGAGCCACCCTCTCATGCCAAAGAGGACTCCACAAGATCTTCTCTTTTGCTTCTAACAAATTAAGTAGTCATTGGCACAGGTTGATATAAGTGGTGTCTTTGCAGAGCAGAGAAGTTACTTCACTCAATTGCCACAGCATCCCCCCTGAACTGGATGTAGCATCCCCAGAGTTTCTTCCTATTTTTATGAAACCTGGAAAGAGTAAGTTCTTCTCCACCTCTCCTCCCATTCTCACTCCCACACAACAGTGTTTAATGTCCCTCCTTCATAGCACAATCAAGCCCACTGCATGCTGCCTGTCTGACGTAAGTGCAGTAAAGGGTTACCAAATTGGTCAGGGGACTGGAGCTCAGCACATGCAAGGGGATGCTGAGAGCTGGGTTTGTTCAGCCTTAAGACTTCTTCCTCAACAGAGGAAACAGCCTGAATCATCTCAGGGACAGATGGTGATGGGACGAGAAGCAATGGATCCAATGAATATCCCAGTTAAACAGGAAACAAATTTGTTCTCTGTAAAAATGTAAAACTTGATTAGAGAAGGCTCAGTACCACCTGATTCTGTTGGATTTATGTTGAGTGAAGGTTGAACTAGATGACCCACTTCTGATTTAAACTATTCTGTGATTTTATGATTCCATTTACTACATCAAAAACTGTACCAGACTCCATTGGGAATGTGCCTAATAAGGAGCAGCAGCAGAAAAGGCAATAGGAGATGTAGATGCATTGTAATTGCACTTACACTGCTGTCAGCACTGGAGCATATCTATACTAAATATGATAAAACAGCAATATAAAGTCTAATTTTTGAGGTTGTGAGGAATCATGAACCATATGAATGGATTTTACTCATCATTGTTCTTCTTGATCTTTTACACAGTGGGGAAAGCATGAGCCTTTTGTAAAGGCCAAGGAAAGCTCATCCCTGTCCTGTAACAATTGTGTCCCTGTTAAGACATTTTCTGTCTATAACACTACAATTTGCATTCTCTGGCGCTGTCCTTAGGGTTCACCACAACATTACTGGTGTTTTTTAGCATTTCAGGTTATTAAGACAGTAGCAATTTTGTAAGTCATACTTTGAAATGCACTGCTTGCTTGTAATTTGGTTATTACTTTTCTATGGCTCATAGCAAGTTTAGAAACTAGATTGGTAAGGGTTTTTTATGGTAAAAAAAGCCTTCAGGGGTTATACTGATAGCAAAAAGCTCAATAATATTAATTTTAATCTTAAAAATCTTTCCATGATTTGTTGACATAAAAAGCCTTTCAAAGATTTTACTGAAATAATCCACCACAGTCAGATTTTAATGAACATGGCATGAAAAGGCTCCAAACACAGCAAACTGATTTGGCACTGATTTTCTGCATTAATAGCCTCAGTTATCTAAATGCAAGGTGTTCACTTTCAGGAAAGCTGTACAGTGCCCAGTACACATGGAAGACATTTTTTAATCTGGCACAAGGGAGACCTCAGTAAGTGGAACAGACTGGGATCCAGGAGAGAAGCAGGCAGTGGTAGAGCAGGTGTTGTCAGCCTATTAAGGGAACAAGGGCATGAAAAAGGCACCCGTACTGGGTCGGAAAGCAGAGATCATCTCCAGAGAGGTATCCACTCCCACCTGCTCAGGGTGACACCCGACTCTGGGAATAGGCAGCTGCCATTAGTGCATCTTTGGATGCAGTAACCATCATTTGCAAAGACATAAGAAACACACAGTCACTTTGTTCTACAGAGCGCTGCTGGCGGCAGTCAGCTTGCAGAGACTGTGGCACAAGCCCTTGGTACTCCGGTTCAGCTGCCTGGGCTCCAGCCCTGCCTCTGTGGGCAAAGCACCACAGCAGCTGCTGCAGACCTTCGGGAGGACCTGCAAATCCTGCTGCTGGTGGTGACTCCTGTACAACCACATACATCTAAGACAAAATAAAGATGTAGGCTGGCCACCAACACCTCTTTATGTCCTTCATTGCATGGGGTGGTGGTAGGAAAACAGTCAGAGAGATGCATATCTTATATTTAACCCATCTACTGAATTTTTTGTGCGTGGTGCACTACTTATTTCCTTCATGAATCACAGCCTGCTCCAGGTACTGATTATTTACCTGTTTGATTTTTAGGAGAGGGAACCAAGTGAAAATGGCACTGAGCAGAGAACAATGGGCTGTATACTGAGAAAGAGAGAGAAGGAGAGAGAGGGAACTTAAGGAGAAGACATCTTAATCTTGTAGTGAACATTTTTAAAAAGGAGAAAATCATGTATATTACCAGGAATAAATTCCACTTATTTCCTCATAATTTCATTAGGAACTGGCATTTATACAGGATAAATGCCTTCAGTAGGTCCCTATAACACTTCCTTTAATTTGCTTGCATTGCATTTCTATTGCTCTGGGTTTCTCATCAACAGACACAGAATGCTCAGAAAGCAAGACAAATCAAAATAACGATTTAGCAGCAACTAATTTGTATACATACAAATAGAATCATTCCATCAGCTTTAAATTATGAAAAAGAGTTTAGTTAAAAGCTTAGTGGATTAGTTAATAGCTAGTGCTACATGAGTAAGAAAAGCAGGAAAGTTTCTTACACCTAACTTTGTCCCAAACATTCCATCAAACAAAGGCATTTTCTTAATGATTAAAAAGCAAAATTAATGATCCATGTTATTGAGGCAATGCAAGTTTCTCAACAGAGACTGTTAATAGCTTCCCTGAGTCGCTCGTCCCACAGCCTCTCACAGCACTTGCCAAGCACCAACTGCCACTGGTCCCCTACTGCAAATCCATCACACCCTTCTGGAAAAGAACTGCTGCCTCCCGCAGTCCCAAACACAATCCTGCTAATAATGCGGAATGCAGAGATGGAGGCTGGGTATGCGGGAAGCCTGCAGGGCACTTTTGGGAGACCTGGACTGCCCTGCTCCCTGGGCAGAGCCCAGCAGGACAAGGGGCTGGCACAGGCACATAGCAGACAGCCCCTGGGAAAGCACCTGCCACCCCAGTCCTTGGTGCAACAGGCTCCTTCCACAGCTCCCAGTGAGACAAGGCACGGTGCGTAGGGCGTTCCTGAGAGGCAGCGCAGCCCAGGGGAAAAAGCAAGAGCACTGGCTCTGCCAAAGGCTAATCCTCCACTTTTCTTTCACAAGCCCTTTATTGCCCCCTAAATATGGTTAATTTTGTGAAACCCTTTGAGGCCCTTTGGAAAAAGGAGGTCTGTGAGAACTAGATACTCAGCAATTTCAATCCTATTTAGAAGGGAACAAGTCAAGGCCCCCTTCCAGATTCCTCATGTCAGGGTGTGCCTTGAATACTGATGTGCAGCCTCTCACGCTGGTTTGCTCAAAGGCTTGAATAAGTGAACAGCAACAGAACAAGGAAGTGCTTTACTCATGAGAGCGAATATGGTGACAAAGTACCATCCTTATGACAGCAGGAGTGTGGTGGCCTTTTAATCTCACTAGCTTTCCCTGAAATGCTGTTGCCTTCTTTTACCTGCAGGCACTTGGCACAGTGAGGAAAAGCATCACATGGAAGAAAACCACTTGGAATGATATTTCATGTATTCTTCTCACTGAGCCACAAGGACTACAAGATCTAGTTGTCCCTGCAAATTTCAGGCAGTTTGGACTTGATGACCTTTAAAGGTCCCTTCCAATCCAAAGTATTCCATGATTCTATTTATACAGATTATGACCTTTTCCTAGCACTGTTTACTGTAGTAAAACAGATGGTGCACAGTTTCATTCTTTGACCCATCTTTTTGACATGCCAGAAAATGAGACCAAAGTGTGGTTCTGAATTCGCTAAAAGTTTGAGGTGTTGCCACCCTCAGAAAAGAAGAGCATTTGCATAAGGATGCATCTTTCAGGCCCCTGTAAGTACAATCAACAAGGGACAATTTTGAAATCCTATTTTTTGAAAATATTCCTTTTCTCCTCTAACTAATTCTTATGTACAAGTTGGTAATTTGACTGTAAGTGATTTCCAGGATGAACAAAAAGTATAATGTGAGAAGCAGCTGAGCAGATGATCCTCTCATTGAATCCCATTGTATTTCTGCTGAAGTCCTAAGATTTCTTATGCACATTAACATGTATTACCTATTACATTTCTGAGTTCCCCGTTACACTTGGAATTCCAAGATCTCTTTGTACAATATACATGGATTAAATTGCAAAAGATTTCTGAGAAAAAGAAATATAATTCAATAATTGCTTAAAAATTGCTGTAATTTCAAGCTATAAAGATAGACATGGATAAATATTCAGGAGTGTTAGGAGCGAGAGCTAAAATTAGAAGCAAAATGTTTGCTTAAATTTTCCCACATTAACACTTCCATCCTCTCTACAACATACAAAAGACAGAGGAGATTCCCAGTGAGACAGTATTGAAGCAACAAATCGCTGCTCTGCCATGGTCAAAATAAAATCATATAAAACCATATCTGGTTTTCCTAATTACTGGAATGGAAATGACTAAGTTCTGAGTGCAATCTAGAAAGTGGTGAAGTGTCCTGCCTACAAACTGTAATTTTGTTGAAAATACTATGTTCTTTCAGTAAATCTGCCAGATGAACTCCCCATTTTGGGTGACGTAGGAAAACCTTGGTTTTTGCTTTCCCAACTGAATAAAATGTGAAGATAGACATAAACAGCCTCTGAGGCACACATTACCCTAAACTTAAAAAAGTGGTGTAACCACTGCTTGAGAAATTAATTTCACATTTTCAAACAGAGAGGTATCTGCCTCTGTATGGAAGCATTAAATGAGGAATTTATTTTAGAATCAGCTCCATAACTCCACTAACACTTTCAAGGCATGTTGCAAATGTAATTATCTACAATAGCAAGACTATTTAAGTCATGTAACTGCATAATTAGGGTCTCTTCTGGTTCATCATTACAAGAGACTAACTAAGATTAAAACCTGACTTGATTTTTATCTGCTTTTTTTACTTTGTCACCTGACATTTCTTGGTAACTATTAATAGGACAGATAAAAAGGAAATGTTTTGTTCCCCTCTTCAGTAATAGCCATTGCTAATTTCCATTACAAGTTGTTTTTCTCAGGCTTTTGAAAAAAAGAATTGCAATGATAATAAGCAATTTATTTCTGTGAACATCAAAACCTTGACTTTATGGCTGATAATAAACAAGTAAATATTTTCCTTTAGCAAGGAAAAATTGAAACAGGTCAAAACAACATTAGAGTGAAATCTGACCATTACCACTGATGAAGAGTGGAGAGTTTTTCCATAATAGAATAGTAGCAAATTCTCCAGACATGGGAAAAATGCTGAAGTTGTTTACAGCCACTTGTGTACACAGAGAATGAATAAAAGATGTCTTGGCATTAAATATGAATCCAAAACCAGAAAATTAAGGCAAACATCTTGAAAACAAGTCATTAGTGGCTGATGTCTGAGATCATGCACCTGAGATCACAGGGACGAAAAGCAGATCTACTGTTAAAGCATTGTGGAGCAGGAAGGCACAGCTGCCATCACAAAAATGTGGTGGGATGACTTGTACAGCTGGAGTACTGCAATGGATGGGTAGATCTTTAATCAGACCTGTCGTTTCCTCTACACATCCTAGGCACAGGCAACCCTCTCTGTTCTATGTCTCTCATCATTTGAGTTCAATGACACAGACACAGAGACATCCACTGCCCATGCTCCCATCCCCAGCTTCTCCTGGTCCCAGAGACCAGAGCATGCATGGATTATAAGCAATAGTGGAAGATGAGACAGCTAAAAGTACAGGAGGGAGCAATTACATCCTACATGATTTAAAGGTAGTTCACTGGTTTGACTTTTGAAGAAAGAGGTGACACCATTTCTCACATCACTTTCTGAGGTGTAAGATCTATTCTGTGGTGCGTGGTGTGCAGCAAAATAAAGAGGAAAAGCCCAGGTGATGCACAGCCAGCACAGGAACACTGAGATACGATGCCACACAAGAGGATATGCAATATTCAGAGCAGTAATCGAGGCTGTGGATGAGCTGTATCCAGGCCCCCTGGAGAACCATTGTTTGCTCTGTACACCCCAGAGCCCATTAAGCCAGGCAACAGAAGAAGGATAACCTTTACCTTTACTGCAAGAATTGCAGTGTAGAAAAATGTCGTTAATAAGAGTAGGAGTTTTACATGTCCATCTCTCCCTACTGCCTTTCTGTGACTCCTCCATGCAACTGAAGTTGCACTCACATACATACACTGAGCCAATGTGGGAACAAAGCTTATTTTAAACAAAGAGAAAATTGTTACCTATCAGAACCTTGAAAGGCTACACACGAAAAACTAGAGACACAACCTTACTTTTGCTGGTGGCTTCACCATTAACTTTTTTCTAATTCTCAGCCTGTATACTGCTTATGTGTGAGGTTCTATAGTGACATCTGGTTTTAATATAGGGCTTTCCACCTCTAAAATTCCTGCTGGTATTGCTAACTCTCTTTTCAAACATGGAGACTGAAACCTATCTCTGTCCCAGTTATCTGCCTCATTCCTTTCCTGGAGGTTCCCATCCTGCTGCATAGTTTAGCTGCTGCAGGGTGGACAGCACGTATTCCAACCCCACAGCTGCCTGGGCACCACCACAGTTTCTTGACATTGAAACAATACTTGGTATATGTAATTTCATTTTACAGACTGGCAGTTTAGATCAGTGCCAAATGTCTCAGTACCTGTGAACTACAGCTGTTGAGCAGCTGCTAGACAAGTAGCAGCAGGGAGAATCAGAAGGGACAGAATGGGCTGCCAGGGATAGAATCCACTCCAGACATCTCTGCTTAGGATCCCTGTGGGCTACCTGTCAAGCAGGAATCATGAGGACCATTGGTCAACAGAGAGAGCAAATGCTTCACTCAGGTGGAGATTGCCAGGCACCTCACATCTAGTCACATCAGTGCATGTAGTGGCCCAGACCTGGCCATCAGTCTTCCAGCAAGGCTATAAGATTGGAAGACTTCCAGTGAGAGCAAAAAGAGAGACACGGTCTCATAACAAGCACTAGTTCAAAAGCAGGCTAACATGGTCAGCTCAGTTTTCAATTTGAGTATCAGCAATAGCAGTAAGTGGACAGTGACCATGCTTTAATTGTAAGAAAAGCCCAGTAAGCTCTCTCTCTTTAAATATATCTCCCTACACCATGAACAGCTTTACTTTAACAGAAAGCACATTAGATCCTCAGTGGAAACACAGCAGAGCTTGGACTGTGGGAATACAGCTGCTAAGCAACCTTACCAACATCCTGTCTATTCCTGCACTCTAGCAGTGAATAATTACTCCTCCATGTAACCCTTGCCTTTCTGTCACTGCTCTTCCACAGCTGTATACTCTTGTAACTGCAAATGGGCCCAAACCAAACTCCCAGAGCTAAAATTATTCTCATATTAAAGGAAATCTGGCAGGAAATCCAAGCAGGTGTCTGCCCTCCCTCGCTACAATTGGATGATGTGGAGCCCTAAATATAAACAATCAAAACTTTCAAGGCTGTGTTTCTGTTTCAGATTCTGTGGTTCAAGCCAGTCTATATTCATTTTCTTACCCTGATCTCTACTGACAGCGGAAACTTTAAAAACCAACCCATACACCAAACAATTTTACCAGACTTTAAAAAATATTTTCAAAATATTGATGGAAATGAAGCCATTTACTGCATTTACTGACTACTCTGTCCACTCTTCCTGAATGTCAAGCTAGTGCTGCTTTGTAGGAGGAGGAGATTTTATTTCACAACTGGATGACAGAAACCCAACCAACACAGTGTTTGGCATAAAAGAATGAATCACTGCCTTCTTGGCATATCTTCGTGTTAACAAAAGAAATAAGCATTGCCCAACTTTACCTTGCTGTCTGGGCGGCTGCCCAGAGATTTACTTCCAAAGGATCCTGGTCTATTTAAACTCCCCAGATTAGGGACTGCACAAATTTTAAAATACAAAATTCAATAAAAAGACTAAAGACTGTGGGCCATGCTTCAGAAGTACTCAGAAAGCTGTTTGCTCTGGAGAGTAAATTTTCAGCAATACAATACTAGCACATAGTAAAGTTACATCCCTGAGAATGCAAAATTTAATCTGTCACTGAGATATTGCATCTGTAATAAATATATCATTGTACTATTGGATTATATAACTAATAGTTATTAGTAATATATTAATAATATTAAATGACAAAGATTGAAATATCTAATATTGGAGGAGTTAATATTTATAAAAATAAGTATCTAGAACTGAATATCCTGTGGCATTATGAGGTAGTTGGGAGATACATTGACTCTACAGAGTTTTACTCATAAGAAATATTATTCCAGATCTCAGAGATTACAATCTCAAGACAATGATTTTCCATCTTTTCTAAGTAGGTTGGACTGAAAATTTTCAACAGTGACTGAGGGTTCCAGTATAGTGCATTTTAGCCTGAAAATAACAACTTTGATTTTTCTCCACACCTGTCACAGAACCATTAGAAAGCATCAGCAGAACCCAGCAGTCTCAGCACAGATTGAAAACCTCTTTTTCTGAACAGCAAATGTCAAAGTAGGCATATCTCTTGCCTAGGCAGCAAGGCAACTGCCTTTGGGAAAGAAAAATAGTCTTGAGGCTGAAGAACAGGAACTTTTTTGGAATGAGACACTCTGCTTTCTGACTGCAGGCAGGCCATTTAACTTCTCTCTTTTCTTGTGTCTGTCCAAGGTCAGCAAGTGGCCTCACTGCAAAAGCCTTCAGCCAACAATGCAGGACGGAGGACATTTTAAAAGAAAAGGAAAAACACTTGTACTTGGATAGGGCCATGATATTTTACCTTCACTAAAAACTTGTCTTTCTTTCTCTTTCTGCCCTATGTGGAAATGTGGAATATCTCATACATAAAAGCACTACAACCTGATTCCCATGGGCTCACACATCCAGAGCAAGGAGGAATAAAAGCACTGCACACATCAAAAGAAAATTGCTGCATTTTCTCCCCTACAACTTACATACATGTCCCTGTTCCATCAGAAAAGATGCACTTGTTGAAGACCAGAAAATATGCATTTATAACTAGCACCAGCTAAAATAAATTTATTTTAAACATTGAATGCTAATCTCAGGAATGCCTCAATCTGTTCAGGAACTGAGAACCAGCTTACATAGAATCATAGATGTTTTTAGGGTTGGAGAAGGCCTCTAAGATCATAAAATCCAACCATTAACCCTATAAATAATTTTCATATTAAAACAATAAACCCATCCTTTTGCCCCCTAAGAAGCTAAAAAGCTCTATAACTACTATAGCTTCGGTCTTAGAGTAAGTTTTTTATGTTTTTAACTTTCACAGACAATGGCACATGAATAATATGTTTGTATTACATGTTCCATTTTCAATGCGGTTTACAAAAATCAATTCATACGCACACTATGCTGCAAGACAGGAAACTACCTCTTTCATCCCATCACTGACATCCAAAAAATCAGTACTAGCCAGGTGTTATCTCATCTACGTGCATCCGGGAGGGCTGTGTTACTCTAACAAAACTGATTTTAATGGTCTATTTAAATGTCTCTAATTTCTCCATGAAGAAAAGACACGTACCTCTCTATCTGTCTATATGTACATGGCCATCCAGTAATGAGGAAATGAAATGCATTTTCTTCGTGAACAATGCCCCACATACACACAATCCTGGGTGAAGCATGAAGTTGCAGAGAATTCACTGAGAGTTATTTGGGAACTCTTAAAGCTGAGGGATACAAATGGCTTGAAACAAATGAAAACACAACAGTTTACCCTGAACCAAACACTCAGCTTCTGGGGAGGCAAATGCTGCATCCTAACCATGTCCACTGGGAGCATGGCAGCTTTATGCACTGTGGGACTGAAACTCTTTTCCTCTCTCTCTCAAACTTCTTCCTAGCTACTTGCACACAAGCCACGGGGAAGCCCCAAGACATTCTCGCTGCCTGTATAGGAGTGTTGAGGTCCACTTGGTCAGACTGTGAGGGCATTGTTCCAGTAGTCTTGCTAGGTATTTTCCTTGGCATGTGTGCAGTAAGGTTTTGGCAGTAATTAGCAGGGTTTCCTTGCAATTTTGTATTGTATAAAACTTCTGTTGTGACCTTCATTTGCAATAATCTTAGCATTCAATAAAAAAGAATGTTAATGAAAACATGTTTATGAAGGATTAACATAGCAACGAATATAAAAACGCTGTGTAGTTTTAAAAGAAATAACTAAATACTTTTCTCATTACTACTTTTATTAGAATATTTATTCTAAATTATTTATACTGGCCTTCTGAGCAAATCTAGCTCTTAAATTTAAGCTGCACTACTAAATGTAAAAGCAACACTATTAACAGAGAGCTTGAAGATGCATGCCTCATACAACACAGTGGCAGTACTCTTCTCTGCTGTTTTACTGCTATGTTCACTCAGCATATGCAATTTGGGGGCCTTGTACTAGAGGAGTTAGGGGGTTTGGCCCCTTCTTCTTTTTCCATTCCTTTTGTAGGTAATTCCCTGGCCAGAAAGAAGGCACAAAGAAAATCAGCTGTAAGGACAAGAGTCAATGGCAGAGCAACCCTGTCCCTTTTCTTCTAGGGACAATGTTCATCCTGCAGGATATTGATTGAGTCACTTTGTCGTGTACTACGGAAATGTTCTGTAGCTTGATGTACCCTGGAGGGAATGGACATTTAGGTAATGGTTTTAGGGTTCTTATCAAATCTATTACCTGGCAATCCGCAGTTGTGGAGGGCAAAAGTTCTGAAGATTCATTGGAACATTCCAGCTGCACGCTGTGTAAAGGTAAACTTCGCTTCTCAGCCTTTATTAGCTGTCATCACAATAGCAAAACTGTCCATTTAGATCTCATTTGTGTCGAGCCTTTTAAACATCTGTCTTCATGATGTTCAGGCTTTGGTATGGTCTATGTTCGAAGACTGTTACCTCTCATATCTAAGTTAACTCACTTTGGGTTTTATGATCAAAGGTTAGACCACATGTTGAGGTGGTAGGGAGAACAACTGGAGGTGTAGACACTCTTTTATTTGAAAAGAGACTGACTGGCGTAGGAAGTTTATCTTAGGAAAGGATAAACCAGACATGATAAACAGATATGACCCAGTCATGCATCTGTAATTCTTCCTTTAGTGAAGTTCAGCAGTCCCAGCTGGTGTGTTAGGGAGACATATTAAAGCCTTTTCTAGTCTTTCTGGCTGGATGGTCCACTAATTTAGTTATAACAGTACTTGTAAAACTAAACTCAATGCAAGAAGCAGTTATTTTAACCCTTTTACTCCCTCCCAGGAGTGCCAAGCAAAGGGAAGAAAATTAATGGAATGAAAAAGCAAAGCAGCTCTTCTCAAGGCAGGCATACATTAGAAATACATACTTAAAAACATCTTTAACACAGTGCCAGAGAGTAAGAGACACAACCAGGCCAAACAGCCTGGGGAAATGTTTGTTACCACTGTGTATTCTGCAAGCATATTCAAAGTCTCTTGAGACAGAAAAATTTTCTGTATTCTCCTTCTAACCTTGCACCACAGAGCAACAGACAGGTTGCTGGTCCTGGCACCTTTCAATGGAAATTCAAAACACTGCAATTTTCCTGTTTACATTACAAAGTTAACCATAAAATGCTAACAGAATGGTTTGCTGTTTTATAATACCATGCATTTTAATCAAATGATCACCTGATCAAATCTATACATTTTCTGCTACTTCCAACACCCTGATTTAGATCTTTAGGAACAGTTTGCCTGCCCTAGATCAGAATAACACCAAAAAAACCCAAGTATTTGTGATCATTTGAATATTGCATACAGTATTGTTGTTTCCATTAGGTTTGCTATAAACAACTGAAGTAAACCAATTTTCCCAAAGGGATTGTGGCCTTGTTGCACATATTTTGAGAGTACTAAAGACAAAGGATGGAAGCAAGAGTTCAGAGTACTCCACATCAGCGGATACAATGTTAAAATGCCTGACATTGCTAATGCCACAGGGTCTTTACCCAGTTGTGCATTTCACCTTTGTACAGAGAGGTGCATCTTCAGCTGTCCACTTACTTCTAACATTTCAAAAAACTGTCCCATCCTATCGCGTTCTCCCAGGACAGATATCCACACTCACAGACACAGGGATATCTTCTGGAGGTCTATTTACAACAGGTAATGTATCATGACTTAGGGATTCTGTCAGGGGAACATACTGTCTCTGGACCCATGATGCTCAGGAGGGCTGGCATGAGTCTTGCTGACAAATCTGAAATGGAGCGCAAACCTCCCAGAGGAGGTGCCAGGGGAAGGCATGTGCTATCAATGAAACTGTGCAGGATACAGGCCTTCCTCCTAGATCATCACCCCAAAAAATGAAATGCCAGTTTTACAGCCAGTAAGCTGGTGAGCAGTATTTCATTCTGTGGCATTCTGCAGAGAAAATTCATGAGTAATATACTAGTATAAAGAAGGTTTTTCTTTCAGACTTCGGCTTAAATAGGTCTATGACAGTGACTGAAACTCTGTTTTCTGACTGACCTGAAATTTAACATCAGACTAAACTCTGATCTGCTCTGCCAGATGTGTTAGGATAACATATGGGTCTGCATTGTGCAGGCTAACCCAAGTGAAAACAGGAGGTGGACTAGAACATTACAAAACCATGGTCCTATAGCAAATACTTCTTTAAGCCATTTACTAGGGTTTAGGCAGTATGTAACTCTGTCACAGAGTTTACTATTAAAAAGGCACAGTTTTAGGCACCGTCCTGCAATACAAGATCATAAAATGCAAAACAGGTGAACTTGCCATCTGGAGTTGGTATGAGCTGAATACACAGGCACTTGCTGCATTTAAAATGACAGCCCAGTCCATAGGAGGAATTACAAGGAGAACAAAGCAGACAAATGCTCTTTTGATTGCTACCTTGAATTTCCTAGTTCCATGTGCCCATGTTTGCCTACTCTCAGGTAAGTGCTGGGTGTGCATTGTGACGGTTAAAAGGCCAGAGCTATTTTTAGCTGTGTACACATTGCAAGGCAGCAAAAATGTAGGGCAATTCACACCAGCACAGCACAGGCAATTCTTGCCTGAGAGCATGCAGCCCTCAGACTGCTGCTTGAACAGAGAGAGCCACAGTCCTGGTCAAGAGCTGGTTTATAACAACTCCATATCAAAATCTAGTACAAATATATATGCACTCCAACACGAGCAGCCAAGTGGAAAGGAAGTTTTTGTCTGGTGCTCTGTTCTGGGGTGAAACTGGGCTGCCACATGAACCCCAAGGCAGCCTTCCTGCTTTTATGACCTGAAAAACTTAGTTCTGACCAATCTGTTTTAAATTCTGTGTTGGCACTAGCTCTGGGTTCATGCAGAATGCAGAGGGACTCTCAGAAGGCAGGTCAGCATCCACCTCAGCTTCCTCACCTACAGCCCAGCAGCCAGGGTGAGGGTTCAAGGACACAGGCTCGCCAAGGCCAACTGAACAGGGCCCTGGGCAAGCTCTAGAACATTCTGGGCAAAGAGCTAACTAGAGGCATTCAATTGCTTGGCTGTCCAAAATAGAGAGTCTTTGTACACTTTTCCTTCCCATAAGG
This sequence comes from Nicator chloris, assembly GCA_013400495.1. Lineage (NCBI taxonomy): Eukaryota > Metazoa > Chordata > Aves > Passeriformes > Pycnonotidae > Nicator > Nicator chloris. The sequence continues at coordinate 45,730 of WAAE01016365.1, read as the reverse complement.
ACATTATTGGGCACTGTTGTCATCTCCCAAGACCTCTGTCCTGCTGATAAGTTTTTCCAGTATTTAGGCACAGAGGATCCGAGCTGCAGCGGAGCTGTCATTCTACATGGAGTGGCATGTAGGAGAGTCAGCAGTAATTTTTCTAGGGGTTTTGGGCAATGAAGCAGCTTTTGCTGCTGGGAGGACAGAAGAAACACAGATACGACCACAAGCTGGTCCTAGGAGGTGCCAGATGGGTTTGATGTCAGTGCAGAAGATGGTCTATAAGGAGAGTAAGCACGATAGCACCAGGAGAGGGAGCCGGCCCCTGCAAAGACAAGGCAATGTTAAATGAACCATCCACGCACACTTCCTGCACCTCAACAGGCAAAGAAAGAACTGTTATTTGGGATAGAGTTAAAAACAGTGAGATGCAGACAGCAAAACAAAAACATCATTAAGGCTGAAGGTTAGGAGACCTCTGAAATGATGAGTAAGTGGCACAGTTAAAAATGAAAACACAAAACAAAACAAAACAAAAATCTGTGCCTGACCTGCTATTTTACCATACTACAAATTCAGATTTAACTGCAGAAATATATGTTAAGTTGAATGGAGTTCCCACAGAGTTATTAACAGAAAGGCTCCGGGTGAGAGAGGTGATGGCTTAGCTACCTCTCAGTAACTGTCTGCAGATTATTTAATGTCTGTAATGTGCTTTAAAGAAGAAAACCACTGAGTGCTTAGAAAATTAGAACAAAAAAGAAAATTCCCCAACAGTGGCATCTATTAAATTACAAAATAACCTCTCCAGGGAAGCCTCAGAAGCCTTGTCACTAAATAAATTTAAAACTGAACAGCTTGAAATGTGTTTACTATAGGAAAGAGACCTGCATTTACCCCAAGGAAAAGAGATGAAATGTCCTAAGGCTTCAATAGTCTTTTATCTCCATTTTTTTATCACTCTTCCCTGATGCACAGGGGAGACAGATGATTATTTAAACTCTTTTTTCCCCCTCTGGAGCTGTCTGGTGAAATGTGCTGACAGGTACTATCCATCGACTGTGTATTCCAGGTAATTCACAAGGCAGGCAAGCAGGAGGGCCCACACTCCTTGACAAAAAGCAAGCACATGCTGGAGGAGGAGGCAGCTTCTGTTTGAGACCAAGACAAGCTGCCAGCCTTTGCCATTTTCAAGGCAGACCAGAAAAAATGTTACCCAGACACACATCCAGACAGATGCACAAAGCAAGCAGCAAGCAACACTTTAGTCAACTCTAGGCTGTCATGGGATGCTCAGAGAAGGAAGAGGCAGCCTTCTCTTTTTCCTTATGGTCCTACTGCATCTAGTCTATAGAAAAAGGGAATCTCTCTTCCTGTCACTGACAAGAACCAGGACTGAAGTTGTTTATGTTGCCAATAGCAGAAGGAGGGGCAGGGGTAGGAGAAAGGGAAATAGGAATTTAAAGAGCAAAGGCAGCTGGTGGAAGAAGGGGTTCAGACAATGCCACAGCAACAAGAAGCTCCGTTGTTTCGGCTCTGATTTCCCATTACCTCAAAGCTGCAGCCCTGTCTGGGATGGTTATGGATTGCAGTCTCCATGCTGCAGGCACCTCACCTCACAGTTGTATCTGCCATAAAAAACTGTGGGGTGGGCTAGAGGCTCCAAAGAGGTTTGTTACAGCCTGCAGGAAAGGGCTGCCTCGAGTGCCCTGTGAGCCCTGAGAGGCACTGTCAAGTCTGGAGCAGGATTCCCGAGTCACAGAGCAGCCCCCATTATGGTGAGTACCAATGACACTGGAGGAAAGCCCTTCGATCGTGTGACGAGGCTGAAGTGTGGGCAGCCCTTTGAGGAGATTCAACTCCTGTCCTCCAACTGAACTGTCCTGTGGCACAGCAAGAATGAGAGGTGACACGGTGGCAGACACTGTCTGAGGGAGGGAGCTGGGATCCAACACAGAAGATGCCATCAAGGGCAGCAGGGAAGAGAAAACACACATATTTTCTTAACTTGTATGCAACTTCAATACTTCTATTAAATTACATTTTCTATCATTACTTGATCATCTGTAGGTTTTTGTAGCAAATGGGAAGTACAGCAAAAAATCCAGAAATAATTTAATGCTCTTGCTAAGATAAGTGGAGTATGTAGAAGTTTTTTTCAAGAGTATACACATAATATAATCATAATAATCATCATAATATGTTAATACATAGTTGTCATCTCTGCTTAGCAGTAAAGGGCTCATATTTTTTCCTCTGCATTCAGCTAGATGTCAGATGTTGTACAGATATTCTTCAGACATGAAGATTTTTGCAGGCCACATAAACCTTCAGTGCAGCAGGACAGAGAAATATAAATTGAAACTCCTCAAATCATGTCCTCATTTCCAGCTACACTCTGTAGGCCAGCACACGGGAGCCAGGCAAGAGTTTACAAACTCCATTTCCAAAGGCAATCAGACAAGTAGTTCAGAGGCAGGCAGGAATGAAAGACACTTGTCACTTCATGCAAGATGCTTTGGTACGACCAGCCACTACAGAGTCCCTAATGTAATTTTGCCATGCAGCATTGGCAGCAGCTAATGAGGATGGACGGCCACTGTCTCATCTTGTTTTTTAATCTTCATGGGCTTTTAAGGTAACTTACTCAATCCTGGAATTTGCAAACAAGTCATACGCTGTTGGCAAATCTGAATCTCCCATCACTGCTTGTCCTACTTTCTGGGCCAAAGTCTCAGTGCTGCAGTACAAAGTTGCAAGCCAAGTATCATAATTCAGGAAAGAAATTTGAGCTGCAGCTCAAAACCCAAGATGCTTACAAGGGGAATATTTGATGTGGAAAAAAAATCTCACATTACAAGGTCTTTACAAGTTTGACATCAGAAATCAATCCAGAACTCTATTTCTCAGAGTACTCAGGTACTCAAAATGCTTATTTCACAGTGTAACTTGCAGGATATAAGTTGTAGCTTAATGGCAAATTACTTGATAGCCAACAGTTGCACTGTGAGAATTAGAACCAAAGTTTTATTTGGAGATCTCTTTATATTGAGTGAAATTTGTCATTGAAATTCACCAAGTGAAAATTTCACTATCAGCAAATTTGACTGATGTACTAGAAGATTTTTCAAAAAGTGTATTTAAACTGAACTAGAAAATCAGGATATATTCTAATAAAATCACCAGATTGTTGCAAATTACATACTTTTATTTTTTAATTAGAGGTTTCTAATGATAAGGTATGGTAATATTCATATTTGCTCAGGGAAAATAATGTGCCAAACCTCATTACAAAGGCATATGATTCAAATCATATTCTAAAAATAACAATAAATTTTGTTTTATTAAATCTTATTGCAAGTTTCTTCATATCCATGTTACAAGGCAAACCAAAATACAACACATTATATTTTGAATACAGCCTCATGAAATAAATGAATAAAATATTTACAGTATGCAATGGTTGAATCAAAAACAAATTTCTCAGTTTTTTTCTTAATAACCAGTGATCCGTTCACCTTCCTTTCCTTCAAAACATAAGGTTTAAACAACTTTCCCTAAATCTTATTGATGTACTGATAGCAAACATCCTGAGTAAAAGATTCATATTTGACTGAAACAGCTACATCATAGGGATGCCTTTTCAGAATTTTATCATGTTGTTTCACTTCCTACTGATCAAATAAGCAATTAATTTTCTTGTAAATAAATGGCTAAGGAAAACATGTAGGATTGACTTTAGGGAATTTCTGAGTTATTTCACCCCACACAGCTTTTTGCTTAGAATTCTGAATGTGTGCTGACCATTTTTTAGGAAGGCATTTGGATGTACTTTGTTCAAAAGTCCCAGTATGGCCAAAAAGACATAACTTATGAGCAAAGCCAACTGTTACTGTCACTGAATCTTTAACTTGCAATTACTCCATTTCTTTAACTTGCAATCACACAATATTAATATTGATCTAATTATTTAAGAAAAAAATAGGAGAATGCTATTGTCTCAATAATGATAAAGGTGAAACTGGAACACAAATCTCACCTATATGCCTTCTCCTTGATCCTAAGGTGGCTGGCCTCTCACCATATATAAGATTTTATATACACTGGATCCTTTGTCTTTGTTACTCCTAAAAGCAGTTCCACCCAGTTGTCAGATCTGCCTTTATTTAACCATTAGTCATTGACCATTTATGTGTTTATAGCTCTGGGGGCTCAAGTATCATCCCATGCCCTCTACTGACATCTCAGATCTGTTCTCCTCTGCAGTGCATCCAGTAGCTTTCCTTTTGAGACCTGTGCCATGATACCATATTTATAGTCCTCTACGCCACATCATTTTGCTAGGGCCCTGCATTCTTCATTCCACATAAAATAACCACTTGTTAGTCTCACCGAAATTAAAATCATGGTTAAATCACACAAATCTAAGCAAAAGCAGAACAAATTGTGTAATAGTCACCTGGTTACTGCTGGAAATTGCTGTTCCAGCTAAACAAGCTAAAGCAAAGTCCCAGACAGGCCAAGACAAGCCCAGACAAAACCATAAGTGCTGAGACCTTACAGAGCTCCTGCAGACCCTCGGGGCTGTTACAAACAACAGCAATGTGTGTTACCACAAGTACAGTAAATACTGAGCTACAGGGCTACGCAAAGTTTGCGTGCATGGGACCCTACAAACGTAGTCCATCCTTGAAAAGCTCAGTCACATAGTCAAAGTGCCTCTCAGCCAGAGAAGGGAACTTGGAACCAGCCTCCTCTTTGCAGTCACTTCCAGCTCACCTGGAAGTAATTGACTTCTCCTAACCAACAGTGGTATCTATCCTAACCCAGCTAACAGGAGACCCTACTGTTTCCTTCCTACCTTGATGAAAGTCAGGCTGCTTTAAAGAAGGAAAAACTTATTTCTTTTGCTGGTTACTGTAGTTTTCCATGTACTTTAGCCCAGGCAAGAGCATACAGGGAAACGTTTCTTCCTCTGCTCGGAGGAGCAGGACCTGGCTTAATACTGAGCCATAAATGGGACCGTAGACCGAGGAGCCAGTTTATTTGCGTTCTATTCCCAATTCTTAAGCAGTTCCTTGTATGACCTTGGGGAAGGCACTGGCAATCTGTTTCTCCTGCTAAACTGAGGCAGCACTGCCATAACTTAAGCCATTACGCCAAAGCAGTTCAACAGCTATAGATGAAATATGCCATTTAAATGCACACTATTATTTTATTATCCACAAAACTCACCTCCAAACCACTTTTGTAATTTCTGACACAGACTCTTTTAACTTGCACTGAAAGGCTGCATCAGGCCTGAATGCCAGATCCCAGTGAACAGTCACCTGAAGCAAGCACTGCATGTACAGCTGGATGAGCTGCAAGAAAGAAGCTGCCCTACCTTCCTTGATCCCATTTTGAACTGCAATTCAATCATACTCTGGAAGTGAGCATTGGGATGCTGTGCTTTTCATCAGCATTCTTCTGGGAGAAGCCTAGGAAAAAAAAAAAAAAAGGAAGAGGGGAAAAAACTCGTAATACTTCATGCTGTAAATCCTTTATTTTTCTTCCCTTGGTCCTGACCTTGCCAGCTTCAAGTCAGCTTCAAAACAGCTCCTGCTGTGCAGCTCCCTATGACACTCTTAGAGCAACTCCTGTGCCTCAGAAACACGTGCTGTTTGTGCTCAATTCACTTATTCTTCATTTTAGACCAGGCTGAATAGAACTTGGAAGCCAACAAAAATTCAGCTTTGTTTAACTGAAGGTTCAAGGTCACGAACACGTCCAATTTAATGGACTTCCAGGGAGGATTTCCCTAAGCCCTTGGCTGCCCCTATCCTGACTGATCCCAGCTCCCAATTACACTGTTATTTTTATTTTGCCCTAAAACAAAAATGCAGAGATGCCTATATTCACAATTACTCCTCACTGTACCCTCTGGTACAAGCTGTCAAAAGATGCTTAGGTTATCTACCCACTGATACTTGAAAAGCAACTCCTCATTAGGCCTGCAAGTGCAAGTGGAGTCTTGGAGTTAGCACAGGGAACAAAACACAATTAAAAAAAAAAAACCAACAACCAAACCAACAAACAAAAAACAAACGAACAAAAAACCCGCACAAAACAACACCTCACAAATTTTTGTTTAACATGGTTAGCCTCCCTGCCAGGTTAGTGGAGAGTTATGAACATTGCTATAAGCACTGAGATACTACCCCATTCTGTTTTCTGCAATGTACCCTGGTGCTTTATGCTGCTGATGTGTGTCCTTCAGGTTGCAGGCAATGTTAAATGTTCATGAACTTACATAAATTATAAAACTCACGGCAACCGCACATTAATTATTTTGTATCTCAGATTTACACTGAAAGGTAGTATACCCTTAGCAGTTCTTTACTATACCATTTATGAGAGATTATGTCAGCAGGTGATTGTTTCTATTAGTGATTATTCTAGAAGTAGAAATTACTGCAGAGTGTAGTTGTTACATGAGTGGTTTGCATTATAGCTCTATGCTGAGTCTAAGTCAGAGTTTTCTTAATGAAATTATTACCTAAATACCCTGATGCTCTTTATCTTTTCTCCCTTCAAAATAACTCTTCAACTTATCTTCTCTTTTTAGGGTATTTGTCACCTCCAGTTGCTCAAGTTAACAAGTTTAACCTAGGTGCTCCCAAAAGGGTCTGTCATCTCAGCACAGAGGGCCTAAAAGCACAAAAAGCCCAAACTGCAACTTTCATTCATTTTGCCCAAAACCAAACAATTCCTGAGGGCTGCTCTCAAATGGAAACAGTGCCACACGATTCAGACACTCTCATGTGTTTTTCTTTACTAGAGTTTATATAGCTTTTTTTTTCCAGAACACATCCACTCCTTTGCTTATGACAGTTAATGAAACCAGGCCTGCACAGAGGGAGGGTATTTAATGTTATAGCACACAGGTTACCCAGCCCATGTAACCAGGTACTCTATGTGCCTGTTCAGCACGGCACATTTCTAGCACTCTCTCCAGTTTATTTCTAAGTACTCCTATTCAAAGGTCTTCTATAATTAGGCCAAATGCAATCAATTCATAGAGCACCATTGTTTTCCCATTTTTCAAAGGAGTTGTTCAGGGCTGTTACATACTCTGAATTGATTGAGCATGGGGATTACTATATCTCCAGGGGAGATGATGATCAGCATTTCCCACCCAGTTCCTGAGCTGTCTTTACTAATTTATCTTAATAACATCTTTGTGTTTTGAGTCAGAAGGAAAGAGATCAAAGCAGAGAACACGGCAGGCACACTCTCAGGATTAAAATTGGCCAGAGGCAATCAGCAGAACAAGTAAACAGCTCTTCAGCAGTCTGAAGAAAAGCCTCATCTAATATGAACATTTTTGTGCCCCTGCAAAGCTCTCGCCCAGTTAGCCCAGTTGGCTTGGAAGGCCACATCTGCTGCTCATGTAATAACATCTTGTCATCGTCCTGTCCCTATTGCCCTTTTCCACCCTTGAACTTCATAAATGAGTAACATGACATCAACTCTTGTGGTTCCTTAACAAGATAGCACAGACCTGTATTCCCTAAGGAAACAGGCTGATCTTACAATGACACCATCCTTCACTTTAGAACCCAGAGCCCTGGCATGCTGAGGAGGACTCACATGTCTATGTGAGGTATAGGGCTCAACCTCCTCAGGATACAATTTAGGCCTTAAAGGGTCAGTGTATTTCAGTGTTTCAACACGATCCCATTTCACTTTGGCAGGAATAGCATACAGGAGGTGGAGCAGCCTATGTTCTTTTTGATACTTGATACATCTCACTTGGCAGGTTGCCACGCTGATGGTCCTTCCTCTGTGTTCTCATCTCTCTGAGAAATGAAATTGCTTTGCTGTAAATTGGCTCCACATCACATCTTGAACAGAACAACCTAATCAGAAGGAAAATGAGAGATTGCACTCCTTGTCTTTCTGCATGGAAGCCTAAAACCTAACTCCTCTTTTTCTTGACTTTTATACTGAGAAGATGGGATTGATGCAAAGGAGCCATCCCAAGTGTTCATTTTAGCTTCCATACGAGCTTCGTTTTTAAAATGGACTTTATTCCTAGTGAGTTCAGGAGCCTCTGCAATCTAGTTTAAAAGTGATTTTGTTTTTTCTTTTTAATCAATGGGCATTAGGCCTATCCTGTGCTCTCATCTTGCTCAAAGCCAGAGGTGGACAAAAGCAGCTCAAATTTAATTGAGAATCAATGCATACAAATACAAGGTCGTGTCTGGGGACAAGAGACACACTTGCTGTGAAACAAGGAATCAGATCCTGCTAAGAAGCACCTCTGAAAAGGGCATAGGAAGTCCCATCAGGGCAGTGCCAGAGCAGCACCCTGGCATTGTCAGCACCACTGCTGTTACAAAAGGAACACTGCTGCTACCTGTGTAAGAGCACACTGAACACAGAACTCGGTATTTGGTGGTGATGAGCTGTTGCTGACACACTTGAGCCCCGACCTTGGCTTTAAAGTATTGGAGAGGTGGGAAATGCATTTGCAGTTTGTGAGTGCTGCCAGGTTTGCCAGTCCTCTCATCTCTCCTCTCTTGCCCAAGCTTTCTGCACGCTGTGGGTGTCTTCCCTGCAAACAGTCATTCTGTGATGCAGCCCTGTACAAGGGAACAGAAGACTCCAGACATCTTTTAAAAGAAACATGACATTGGGCAGGTGCAGGTGTTCTTCTGCCACGTTTGTCTGAAAGGCAGAGACCAATTCAACCATTCCTTTCATAGCTGCTGCTAAGAAAAGAAAATAGAGGAAAGTCAGCCCTAGCCCAAAAGAAATGGGCAATCCTGTCTCCACAAGACTCCCTGATGAGTGCTGTACTGTAGAGCTCTGCTGTGACACATACCTGGACAGAGATAAGCCAAGCTTAACCTGGGAAGCTTTAAATGATAAACTAATCTTCCTCCTGGGTCACAGCCTTACTAAAGACTAGAATTTGAGGGGTCCTTCATGAAAAGCCTGTTGCAGTGCTGGAAGGCAGCTCACAGAGCACAGGTGACGGGATGAGGAATGCAGCAGCCCCATGGCAGGTCCAGGCCTGGGGTCAGCTCCGTTCCAACACTACCTGCCATCATGGGTGAAGTGGCTTTAATCTCCATGCAAGGCATTTGTCAACCCTATTGAGCCAGGGAGGAAATTGGGCAGATGAAGTTAGGGTAATTAGCTCTTCTCTCTCCCATTGATATCCCATTCATGGGAGTATTTACAGAAGATGAAAACTATTAGCAAGCTTCTCAAGCCACCACACTGGCACAAATAGAGAAATTGTGCCCTGCTCACGGCCTTCATATGGGTGGTTTCGCTCCATCGTGTGTCTCACTTCCTGGTCACAATCAGGCTGTGGGAGGTACATTAACTTTTCAGCTACACCACCAAATTTGAAAAAAACCTCAAACACAAACTTTTATGTGTACATCTTTCATCATCCCAAAGAGCTGCAAAAGTTCTTGCTCTGTAGGTCTTGTACCATAAGGTGTCTTTCCCAGATATTGGACCATTTTTATGGCACTTACTGGATATCTCAACAACTTGTGTTGCTAAACACAAACATCAAAACCGAAGAACCTTGTCCTACCAGTGTCTGTACAATGGGAGGGTGACTTCCCTGCCGAAATCAGGGGGTGTATTTCTGTGGTGTAAAGCTGAAACTGATGTTTCAGTCGCATTGGGAAGGATAATCTGAAGAATGGACAAGCTCTTTCCAAGCCCTGGTTGGGTTGCTCATTTTCTGAAACATAGTTGCTCATAACATCTTGGGAAATGCTGTACTTAATAGGTTTTCTTTCTAGTGTGAAAAACAGCCCTTGGAAAGACACGTACACTTTATTTTTTTCCCCCTACAGTATTAAGAGAAAAGAGGAGAAAACAAGGAGAACAATATAAAGCCAATAAACAGGAGGAAAAAAATTATGAAAAAGGCTTCTACTTCGAAGAGCAACTAGAAGCAATTTACAGCAACAGCTTTCAGGTTTTGATTTATTTTTTCATGGAAATCATGTGCTTGAATGTTATAATGCCAAATAGAGATGTGACATGCTGTATAGCTGTACTGGGTAACATCTCTGTAGTATAAACTAATTTACCTGCAAATTCTCCTTTGTGTATGCATGTGTGTGTGTACGTATATATAAATTCTCACGCAAGGTTATGTTTTTCCAATCAGCTTTGAGTCTGTTCATTGCTTTCTGAGGAAATAAAATGGAAACAAATATCACTCACTCGTACAGCACCCCTCCCCTTAACGTTATTAACGAAAGCAGAACAGCTCTAAAAACCAGAGCCATTAACTTTAATGCGATGTGCCGGGTGCTGGCTGGTTCGGCAGCTTCCGAGGGGATTGCCAGCCCGAGTTGTCCCTCCCGGCGAGGCGCAGCGCCGCGGGCGGCCCCGGCTCCCTCAGGCAGGGCGGCCCCGGCTCCCTCAGGCAGGGCGGCCCCGGCTCCCTCAGGCAGGGCGGCCCCGGCTCCCTCAGGCAGGGCGGCCCCGGCTCCCTCAGGCAGGGCGGCCCCG